>JAOBAZ010089667.1:0-11715 GCA_026546875.1 Pteroeides caledonicum | reverse complement strand
TATTTTTAATGTGTGTATATATATATATATATATATATATATATATAAACGAATCTTAAAATATATAAATAAATGCATGAATAATTAAACAGATAAAAAAATAAACAAATAAGTAAATAAACAAACAAACAAACAAATAAAAATACATAACTAAAGAAATATAAATAAACAAAAATAAATAAATGAATAAATATATGAATAAATAAATAAAATTACTGTGTATATATATATAAATCTACATATGTATAATATATATAAACAAATAAATATGCATTATTATGTGATTATAAATACGTCTTCAAGCTGATGTCAGAAAATAATTGCGAGCCCCAGACGGGGATAAGTATTAGTAAGTACGGGAAATAGCAAGTCAAGACGGGGATAAGCAAGTCAAGCCGGGGATAAGCAGGTGTAGACGGAGATAAATCAGAAAATAAGTACTGTAAGTTGGTAGCACGCGCATTGGTTGGACACGCGCGGGAAACCAATTAAAGTATTTAATGATGTCATAATTACCTGGCCAATGAAAACGTCTTACCTCAGTGATAATTGGTTCATTATTGAGCTGAGCTGTTGTAGCAAGGTTGCTTTTTGGAAAGTTGAGTAAATAAAGCGCGCAAATGGGACAGTGTTTGAGCACATGTAGAGGAAGAAGGGATAGAGTGTCCCCGATGGTACAAACCAGTGAGAGTGGCCAACCAAGGCAGAGTAACCCCGACACGTGGACATGTTTAGTGAATGAAAATTTCACATTAGTTCAAAAACCGCGTGATGTGAAAACCAAAAAGAAGCATGACTTAAGCGGTCCAAGCACAAGTGGAAACACAACACGCAAGTGGGACGACGGAAGGCAAGAAATGGAGAGGGCGATTAAAGTATTGTCCGATACCTTAATTGTGGAGGAACTGGATAACGTTGCGGTCGAGAACGTGAATGTTTCGCGAGCAGAAAAAGTGGCAAACGTGACAATGAAGCAAGTGGACTACAGTTTGGTCGAGGCAAAAGTGAAGAAGAACACTGCCGGGAAAGAAAACTCCACAGAGAGAGAAATCGAGAGTCTCGAAATGGAGAAATATGACAATGCGCTAATGAATGGGGAAGATGTAAAAATTGGTAGCATGTTGGGCACTGTCAGGAAAGAAAACGCCACAAAGAGAGAAATCGAGAGCTTCAAAATAGAGAAATATGAGAATGCGATAATGAATGGGGAAGATGTAAAAATTGGTAGAATGTTGGACAACTGCACAGTGGAAGAAGCGAGCGAAAGTTTCGACTTATATGACAACCACTCGTCTTTCGTGGGTGAACTTGAAATTCTTGACCAAGAATTAATAAGATATTTATACGGAATGGATGGTTACTTGCCAGTACATGATGACAACAACGCGCGAAGTTCCATTCCAACGTTAAGGGGTCGCGCCTCGCCTGACGACGTGGAAGAATACACACCCAAACGTCCTACCGTTAGCTGCTTTTGTCTTCGTAACTTCGGCGAGTCAAGCACAGGACATGCGGAAAATCCAGCCGCTGCGATGGACACAAAACTGCCCATTGCTAAAGTTAAAAAGATTTACGAAAGTTATCGCGACCAGACAGGTAAGAATTGGCGGTACTTTAGCCCGCTTGGACCACGGGCGTTTATGCTGCTCGGATGATTATCGACAGCGAAGCGCCGTTACGCGGGGATGTCACGTGCGAGATCGCGTGACCTATTATAAGCCCACGCGTGATTGTCACACTTAAGGTAACGTGACGCGTGCGACCCACGTGATTATCATTGGGTCTCACGTGAGTTTCACGTGCAGATAACGTGACGCGTGCGCGTCGCGTGCGAGTACGCACGAACGGGAATACAGCATCGCGTGAGTCACGTGAGACAGAACGTGTGACGTCTGTCAACCGAAAGTCTCGTGAACGCAGCGTGTCACTTGCATGACTCGCGTGGCCTTCGTGCGTTGCGGAATTGTCGTTTGCCTAATTGAAGATGACGACATCAAACAAAATGACGTACTTAAACAGAACTAACGCGTAATCTTATTTTTCAGTTGAAATACCACTGTTCAAGTCACGAAGAAATAAAAACGGTTTGAGAAGCAAGCACGGAAAAGAAATCGTAAAGAAACGAGGAAAAACCCCGGCAGAAACCCAAAATGAGGAATTCTACAACAAATATGAGACGTACTTCAGTTACCCAGATGTACCTTGTTGCTCCACGTCGAACCGTATTCGTTCGATAAAAATAGATCACGAAGGAAAAGTCTACATCCAACTGGAGAATGTTGATAAGACTACTAAATTGATTATGGAGTTGAGCAATTAAACGACTAAGTTCCACAAATATAACATAATATATAAATAATAAATTAACATGATAAATATAATTAATTAAAATGCATGATAAATTAAAATTGTATATATACGTTGGAAATGAATCAAAAATAAATATTATTATAATTATTATTATCACTGTCTAAAATTCTTCTATTTGTTCTCAAAAAAAAAACGAAACTGAAAGTTAAAACATAAAAAAATGACATTCAAAAGCGCAATGTGCTTAAAGTCTTAAAGAAACCCGGATAATTTTTTGTATGCAAATTTTTCCAAACGGGTTTATGCACGATAAATTACTGGCGTTTACAGTGAATCTTATTCGCACGGAAGAACAAAGGTAGAGACCAGCTCTAAGGATGGTTAAGTTTTCTGTCGAAAACTTAACCACATCATCATAAGAAATTTCAACAAAAACTCGTTAAGAGTTTTGCAATATTTGACATTGCATTTCATAGTGCCTACGCAAATGTGATAAGATCCACTTGAATTTTACAATTTGATCCGATATCTCATACGGCCTACGCAAATGTAATGAGGTGGAGTTGGAGATATTAAAAAACGTTTTTTGTCACTTGATTTAGAATTGTTAGAAATCAATTTAAAAAATATAAACTATGAAAGCCGAAAACGGACCAAATTAGTACATAGCGTAAATAATAGGATTTAACTGGATCGACAAATTCTGGTATTTCGATAGAACGGAAACAAAGATTGCACAATCAGTGTTATTCTTCGTATATAGGTAATCATATCAAGCTTTGGTTGCGGCTCCATGAAGATAGCTGAAGTTCACGATGCATTTCAATCTCGGTCTACTGTATGCAAGGCACCTTCCCAATAAAAAAATTAGAAAATTTAAAAATAAAAAATTCTACCCAAAAATAACTCTCCATATCCACTGTTCAGCTGCTGTGTGGGCAGTAATAGAATGATAGCGCACTGAGCATGCGTTGTTCATTAAAATAAATTGTCCCAGTTTGCTCTGATCTAGGACTTCCGCTCGAAACGTCAGCAAAACTTTTTTCACACATTTGGCAGTTGACCACCTTTTCGCTGTTTTTGATTGAATTGAATTGAAATTGTCCACAAGTTGCTTTGGAGTGGAAAGGGAATAATGACTCACTCAACACCAAATTCATTAACACGTTCGGCAGTTTATGACTATTACACTGTGTATTCCCGAAACAAAACAAAAAAACAAAATACTACTAAGGTGGTCCGCTGTAGTTTCCATATAATTATTAACAGCAGCTTCACCATGCAAAAAGGGATCACCGAATTCATTCACGAAATAAACGCAATTAAACTGAAATCGGCAGAGATACTGAATCGTCATCGTCGCCATTGAAACTGTTCTTACGTTTCCCTAATTACCAATTTCTTATCCTTAGCCCTTTTTCTGGACCGTGGGTCCACCTTGGCCAAGTAAAATCGTCTGGCGTTGGCCTACGTAAAATAATAAAAGTCGATCGCGGCCTGGAAAGGGTTAACACTGTTAATTAAAAGCAAAAAGTAATTTTAGGTTTCTCTATCGAGAGCCAGCTATGAACAACTTCCCTTGACAAGAGCAAATGAGAGGCTTTTGGGAAAACATCAACACGTTCATTAACACGCTTGTCAGACTTTGAAACAAAACAAACATACAAAATACAATTAATTAATACGGTGCGTCGGTAGAAAGAAATGATGTGTCAGGCACATGTTCGTCACCAAAGCAAACTGTGGACAACTTCCTCTGACAAGTCTTTTTTTGAAAACATCAACAAGTTGATTAACACCTTTCGACGTCGTTGCTTTCGATTATTTCTCTTCCTTTGTGCTGTACTTCACACCTCCTACGCGAGCACCTAAATATTTCTTGTTCGAGGGATGGATATATTTACTGGGGGGTGCAAATGGGTTGGAACTTTCCCTGCTAAATATTTATGCTATCCAAGTATATATTTTGTGTTGACTGCTCGCTGCAATCATTAAATAGATTCAGGGTTTGTACACAATTCCCAGAGTAAAATTCCATGACTTTTCCATGACCATTTTTTAAAAATTCATGACCAAGATTTCCGGTATTATTGGTAAAATAATATGGGCACTTTCAATATTTTACTCATCAAATTTCTTGGTGCAAGTTTTATTTTTGGCTAGAACTAGAAGGCGATTAGAAAGTCATGGGATTTTGAAATTTTCCATGACTTTCCATTATTGGCTAGAACTAGAAGGCGATTAGAAAGTCATGAGATTTTGAAATTTTCCATGACTTTCCATGACCAAAACTGATTTTCCAGGTTTTTCAGGCCTGGAATGTCAAATATTAAAATTCCATGACTTTCCAGGTTTTCCATGACCTGTACGAACCCTGTAGATTATTCAAGTATTCAATCTTATGTTGACTGTTCACTACAATCATTAAATAGGTTATTGAAGTATTTAACTCAATATTTTATGTTGACTGTTCACTACAGTCATTAAATAGGTTATTGAAGTATTTAACTCTATATTTTATGTTAACTACTCAGTACAGTCATTAAATAGGTTATTCAACTATTCAACTCTATATTTTATGTTGATTGTTCACTACAGTCATTAAATAGGTTATTCAACTATTCAACTCTATATTTTATGTTAACTACCCACTACAGTCATTAAATAGGTCATTCAAGTATTCAACTCTATATTTTATGTTGACTGTTCACTACAGTCATTAAATAGGTTATTGAAGTATTCAACTCAATATTTTATGTTGACTGCAGCTTACTGCGTTCATTAACCCTTTCACTAGCTTCTCCCCTGACAAGTAAAATCGTCTGACATTATTCAAGTATTCAATTCTATATGCCGACTGCTTACTGCAGTCCCTAAACAGGTTATTCAAGTACAAATGTATTCAACTCCCATACGTTGACTGATTACTACAATCAAGCCAAAGTAGCCCAACACAACAGCACTCACAAAGGACCAACCTCTAGGTCTGACTGGCATCTACTCCACACCAGACCTCTCCCCGACAAAATCAGGCTGGATTCATCCCTTATTATTCTACTATACCTTTCTATTGTAATATCCTGCTCTTTCATCTTGTCAGTGAACCTCCATTCCTTTTGACGATAATCTTGGTCTTTCTTCTCCAGTTCGGAGTGAAGGGCTTGGATACTCTGACCCAATTTTCTCTCCTGGTCAGCAAAATCCTGACAAAAAGCATTTTATGTATCAAGGCAAAGTTTAGGAAGGTACATGTACATATAGTGAGAAGTAAAGAAATTGCAAGACACACACACAGTATACAACCCACCAACACACAGACAGACAGACAAACAGACAAACAGACAGGCAGACAGACAGACAGACAGACAGACAGACAGACAGACAGACAGACAGATCGACAAACAGACAGACAGACATATGGACAGACAGACAAACAAACAGATGGATAGACAGAGAAAGACAAAGAGACAGCAGACAGACAAACAAACTGACAAATAAAGAAACAGACAGACAGACAAACGGACAAACAGATAGACAGATGGACAGACAGGTGGGCAGGTGCACAGACAAACAGATGGACAGAGATGGGTGGAAGGATGGATGGACGGAGAAACAGACAGACAGACAGACAGACAGACAGACAGGCAGGCAGGCAGGCAGGCAGACAGACAAAGACAGACAGACAGACAGACAGACAACCAAATGGACAAAAAAACAGACACACAGTGCCTATTGCATGGTCACCTGTTTTGCATTAATCAAAACTTCTTCTCTTTCTTTCACCAAGCGATCTTGCTCGTTATATTTCCGAATAAAATCTTCTTTTAACTTGCTGTGAAACTTTTTCATGTTGTCAATCTCCGCATCCTTATCAGCCATTTTGAAGTTGTGAGTATTCTCCATATCTGTGATCATCCACTCTTTTTCCTTCAATTCCTTCTCCAACTCACGGCTGCTGCCTTCCTTCTGTTCAAGTTCTTCTTTACAACGACCACTAGCACTCCTCACTAATTCCAGTTCCTTTACCAAAGTGCGGATCTAAAAGTGGTGATTAGTGCAACTTTTTTAAATTTGGGAAGTTGCAGTAATTCAGTCTTTATCAGCATAATCTGAAAACCTGACTTTTATGATCACCCACTTTGTCAGTTGGAGACAGATGGCATACATTTGATATACACTGTAAGTAAAAACCAGGGATGTCTACTGTACATGCAGCATACAATCACAGAAAAAATAATCAACTAGAAGCCAACTCCTTCTTGTCTCTTTGAAGTTCATGTCTCCATGTCCCCTTTTTCCGACCGGTACACTGCACTTCCAGTATTGTTTTGCACAGTTCAAACAATGGGAGAGCAAAATGGAAGATAAACCAAAGTGATTTTAATACAATACAATAGAGTTACCGTATTTGCTTATTCTTGGGACCAGCAAATATTGCGGGTAGTACATATATATATATATATATGTACAGGTTATCATATGAGGGATGAGGCAATATTAATTTTATCGTTTGAAGGACAATATCACCAAATTGCCAAGTAAGCAAAAGGAACCAGGGACATTGGTGATATTGCCCTGAAAGCAATAAAACTGATGTCGTCCCATCCTGAGTATTACAAAGTCATTGTCACACCAACGACTTTGTAATAAAGTTGAAATATCACTGCACTATATTCTCGTTTATAACAAACTCAAATCTTGAGTTAACAAGATGATTTTCAGGGTTTTCTTTATACTACTGTACATGTATATTTTATAAAGTTGTCTGCTGGAAAAGGATTTTATATACTAAAACCTTTAAATCATTTGCCAAAAGGACCCCACTTGTTTCATCAACTTTTCTTTGATATTCTTTTTCTCTCTTCCTCATCATTTCATCAAAGTTACCAACCAATTCTTGTCTTCGGAATTCATAATCATCTTCAGCCTCCCTATACAGTAATTCACAAAGTAAGCTTGTTGTACCAACAGTTGCACCAGGCAGAAAGGTGATATTGTTCATGGCAGGGCTCTGGTAATTGTATAGTAAACTAATCATATGGCTTTATTGGTATACATTTCAGTTCAAACCCTTGCCTGGCAATTGGGTTAACCTCTGATGTGCTACCTTTAACTGCCCTCTTTCGTATTTCATAAATAACACCGGATGATTCAAGCACAGCTCCAGGAGGGAGAGAGTTAACTGAGTCCGTCTCTCTTTCTTAAACTTTAACCCATACATGCACAGTGCAAGCCGCAAACAGCCATCTCTAAACCCATATGCCACAGTGCCGGTGGCTAATGCCAGACAATTAAGACAGAACATAAGTCAAGTCAAACACTTAAAGTGGCTCCCTTGAGTTTTGTAAAAGTTCTGGATAGCAGGGATTGGTTGTGCTGAAGTAAACTATAATATTATAGACTGAAGATCAATAATACTTTTGATTATATTATCCAGTAATTGTCCAGTACATTCAATATGGTGAAATTTTTTTATTTTTCACTGAATGCTTTGCAAGCTACTGTAGTTCGTAATTGACTGGACAATTTTAAAGAAAGGTTATCAATTGAATTTTCATTAGCTGTATGGAAACATGTTTTTACACTTTAAACTTCTTTGAATTTATAACTTTTTTTAAATTTTAAAATTGCCCTGTTGATTACTAACCATCTGACAAAACTTTTGGTTAAAAAAGAAATATCACTGACAGGTTTGTGAAATAAACGCAATTTAATGATCATTCGCGGCCGTATTGAAATTTCATTGTCGCCATGGCAATGGGCTTCTTTGTCAGTCAATAGTATCTTGTTCCCATCATGCTTAACAATACATTAGAAATGTTGGTAATTTTAATCTATAGTTTACAATATTGGTGCTTAATTCCACATATCAAACCTGCTTTGAACATTTTTTCAAAACTCTAGGGAGCCACCTAATAACTTGAGTAACGGTACAATCTTTAAATTACCAAATGTGCGCACATTACCTGTGAATGGTTTTAAAATTTCCAGGCTGTTTAAAACCTAATGTTCTTCTTAAAAAACTAATTAATTTTAGCACTTCAACATACTATAACTGAAATACATTTCAGTGAAAATTAGAATCCATGTATCTCTTACAATGTCATCTATTATATATTCAATTATTACCATAAATAGACTGTGCTAATTGCAGGTATAGTGTATTTGTACTATACAATATATAGTTTAGGAGTAATACAGGTACCTTAGTTGACTTTCCAAGTTTCTTCTGTACAATGTCAACTCTTCTCTTTCCTTATTAATTTCATTTTCTTTCGCTTGTCTGAAACTGTTCATTTCATTTTGGTATTCCTTCAACCTCTTAGAAATGAATAAATTGCAGAAAGTAAAACAAATAAATTTTTCCAAGTTGTACACATAACTGAAAGAGTACTGTACTGTTATATCTTCAACAAAATTTAAGAAAGAATTTCACTCAAGCTTGCCTAATATGTCCTATTTTCTACCGTGGAGACTTGACAATTTGAACATGTCCAAGATGGCAAAATTTCATAATTTGGCAGTATTTTGTTGCCCGATAATACAAAATATTCTTTAAAATGTCTAATCCCTAGTGATTGGCTGATAATCTGTATCAGGTCAATAATTGCCTAATCAGTAGACAATCAGAAATGGAAATATTACACATATTTGCTGATTGTGTAAAACCAATTGTTGAAAAAATTCACACAGCACTTAAAAGTGTATATATACCACACATTTAACCATTTTTATTACTTACTTAAGAGATTCCATGGCTTTTGATTGGCTAATAGTCACTACGTGGACAGAAAAGTTGTATCTCACATTACAACATCATGCCAACAACAGCAACGGCAAAGGAGTGGGAATGTTAAACAAGCTTTCTTTACAGGGAAGTATTCATTCATTCTTTTAAATAATAAAACATTATTATTATTGAATTCGGTTTTCACATGATATGGTTAATTACAAAGCCGAAGTTTGTCTTTATCAACCTCAGTCGTTGGCTTCAAATGATAACGACAAACTTTGGCTTTGTAATGCTCCATGTCAAAAACCAAATTCAATAATTGTTAAAGATATCAACATTCTGTCAAGTCAAAAACAATTGGATGCCACAAATTATACTCAACAAAAATGTGACATCAGAAACAGACTTTAAAAGACCAGCTTTATACCCATGTGATGGGTTCCCTTGTGTAATAAAATAATAAAGATAAACAAAATGTATTAAATAATTAAAAACTGGTATTGGCATGAGTATTGGCTTTAAGTCCTGTGTGAATAAATGACAATTGGTAACTACAGATAGTGGCACAATCAGTCAACCACTACTACAACCCCACCCCCCACCCATCTCAGCATGGCCCCCCAGGTGCATTATGGTTTAAATAAAGAATTTTAGTTTACAAGTAAACTTTAACATACTTTTTGATAATGCTTTTGTAACTCTTCTTTGGCCTGCACTTCATTATCAAGCTTTATCTTCAATTCATCAAGTTTTACAAGAAGTTCGCTAATTTCAGCCGTCTTTGTGCTTTCAGTTTCTTTCACTTTTCCAAAAACCTCTTCATATTTGTCCAACTCTTTGTCTCTTTCCTCAATTAAATTCAAATTATATTCAAAATCTTCTTTTAGCTTGTGAAACCTTAGTTTCTCTTTCTTTAATTCCTTTTCCTTCGCTGTCAAACTTTTTTCCAAGCTCTGAACTCGAAGTTTGAAAGCATCCTTCCATTCTTTCTCCTTCTGAAAAACTAATGTGTCCAGGGGGTTGTCTAACTCTTCCTCAATTCCTTCCTCCATTGGAAATTTTATGTCTTTTTAACGGCGTGGCATCTCGAAGAGTTTTCTTCTAACGCCATTCTGCTCACCCACTCTTTAAAATAACAACCACGAATCTGTATAAACTATAAACTTAGAACTCCGTGAACTTCTATGACGGCCGCCATTTTGTAATTTTCCCGCCCAAATTCCGACGCTTGCGATATCCCGGGAACGAGTTTGTCATAGAGATTTGCGTGCCCCCTCCCTCTATAAGGTACTTTCTTTTTCTTCTTTCACACCCCCCGGTAACTTGTAATTTGATAGCTGTGACTGTGCTTAGACAATGTGAATGTCTGCAATTTTCATAGAAAGTTTTGCTGATATAAGCCTTATTATAAGGGTGTTTATCTGCCTGTGAAACCCAAACAAAGTCGTCACAGTAACTTATCGGATATTCTGCAGGTATATACTTTAGTTATAATAATAATAGTACAATAATAATACTGTATTTTATATAAGCAGCGCAATAAAACAGGAAAAAATAGCCATTAACTGTCGAAGTAATTGATTATTCAACGATGTCGATGTACAGACCAGCGTAAATGATGTACAGGATATGTTTGGAACTTATGGTTCAGATTATGAATGAAAAGGATGTACAGGATGTTTGGAACTTTTGGTTCAGATTATTATCACAGTATTCTCTATGTAGTTTTAAAGGAAAATTTGTCGAGACATGACACTCACTGCTGAGTCAAAACGCGATATGACTACATCCGACCACGTTAGGTTGCTGTTTTTAAATTCGGGTTCAATGAATCGATTGGTATTTAATACATTTAGGGATAATTATTGTGTGACTTCGGCAGTTCTGCTTACATATAGAAGTATTGAAGTCCACAACTTTTTGCCGTATTGTTGTTGAAACAGCAATGTAAACAAAAGCTATCGTGGCATCAGGAAATAAGATGTAGTTTAATTCACTTTTCTATAAATAGACACTGTGATCCTGCCATGACTAGGTTCACTTTTTTGACATGGATGTTAGATTGTTATCTTTATAGCTACTTACACAATCAAACATTTATTATTTACAACATAAGGGAGGAGGTGGGAAATTTGGGATGTTTATGATTTTATTGTGTCCAATGGCAATAGGGGTTTCTGGCTGCCATTGTTTTCTATGAGGTTTCTTACTAAGTAAAATTGTCTGGTGTTAGCCAGTAAGTACAGTAGAAGCTACAGTTGAAAAGAAGCCATGTTGCAATGTGGTTGGTTTGATGATGTTTTCCTCTGGGAATTCAATAAAATATTACCAACAATACTTTTAGCCTTAGTTTTTAACTAGTTTCAATGTTCCGGTTGGGGAATTTGATGAAATATTACCCCCTCAAGAAGATATATCAAGAAGATAATATTTCATAGAATTTCCCATGCTCCACGTCTATAAATGATAAAAATACTGTACAGTGTACATATACTACACTTGTAATCGATGTGGTGAAGCAAAAGCAGAGAAAGTGTACAGTATGAGATCATAGTGGATGTGAACCAGTATTGGATTTGGAGACTTCTACCGGTACTACCTACCTACCTACCTACCTACCTACCTACCTACCTACCTACCTACCTACCTACCTACCTACCTACCTACCTACC
>JAOBAZ010089445.1:0-11718 GCA_026546875.1 Pteroeides caledonicum | reverse complement strand
GGGATAGGGATAGTGTTAGGGTTAGGGATAGGGATTGTGTTAGGGTTAGGGATTGTGTTAGGGTTAGGGTTAGGGTTCAGGTTAGGATTAAGGTTAGGGTTAGGGTTAGGGTTTGTGTTAGGGTTCAGGTTCGGGTTCGGGTTAGGATTAAGGTTAGGGTTAGGGATAGTGTTAGGGTTAGGGATAGGGATTGTGTTAGGGTTAGGGATTGTGTTAGGGTTAGGGTTAGGGTTCAGGTTCCGGATAGGGTTCAGGTTAGGGTTGGGAGAGAACATTTTTATAATGCATGTGTCACGAAACATGCACGTGTAAAACTTTACACGCTATATGACATCGTCTGTGATCGATTACAGTACACACGCACGGCAAAATCAAATCTTTTTGTTAAGTTACCCATGTACTTTCCCCATGGACGAGTAAAATCATCTAGCTTTAGAGTAAAATACCAATGGTATCACTGGCCCATGACTGGTTAACGACGTTGTTAATGTTATTCAACAAACACGTTATATACAGCGTATGTCTTTTTCAACTTTGCCCTGTCCTTGTGCTTTATTGACATTGGCTTTTTATGTGGGATAATTAACAATTATTGGATAAGGGTAAACATATATCGAGAATAATCATGGCCGAAGTTTATGTCATCTGCCGGAGGTTGAGGTGGATAACGTAATTGGTAATAACGGGATCATTCTCGATATCACGCGAAAACCGAATTGAATAATTGTTTTATTACGCATAGGAAGAAAAACCAAAGAAATACTGTCAAAACTAATCAGCGCAAAAAAACCAGACTCGATTTTTCGTTTTTAATGACACTTAAAGTCTTTATTGTGTAGAATACTCACTTTTAGAAACACTAGACTTACACTTTAGTGCTCTTCCCTTCATTCATGAGTTTTTAAAATGTTTTAAGTCATTGTGGCGAATCGCACTGAAGAATTCTCAGTAATCATTTCTTCGTGTATTAACCCTTTCCAGGCCGCGATCGACTTTTATTATATTAGGTAGGCCAACGCCAGACGATTTTGCTTGGCTAAGGTGGACCCACGGTCCAGAAAGGGTTAACCAAGTTGATAGTCAGTCGGACTATTAGAATGCACGTCATATCAGCATGCATGTAACCATGATCTGCAGTTTTGACGTCAAGCTTTCGCGACATCACGAATTACCTGTAGGCCAACAGCCAATCAAAACAAAGATTGTATAAATAATGCGTAATAATCCAGTTCAGTGCGATAATAGAGTGATGAAAGGGAGTTGTTAAACAGGTACACGTTCAATATGTGCAAACCTAATTTTGTTTCTCTTTGAATTCACGCCGAGTTTTTATTTGCTCGCGTGTAACACCGTTTTAACAGTAATGTGAACAACAAGGTTGAAGTCGTGTCGCAGTCAGGTTTAAATATATCATGTGGCGAGCTCCATTTTGATCAAAACAACCCTCAGGAAGAACTATGCAGTAATAATTCAATTAATATACGAGGTTTGCTCGCAGCGCCGTGTCAGAATGCTCTAAAGCGCCAATTGTTTCTCACATCGACTAACTTTTTTCTGTATTCAAACCAAGACCAGATTGAATTTTAGTATAACGTTAGTGCATACGAGAGCTATTTTCCTGGATTGAAAAACACGGAAAACGTTAGTTTTACCGATGACGTTAGCGCGCATTTCGTACGCAAAATATGATAATTACGACCAAAATGCGTCAAATGTTTCTCACGTCTGCTAACTTTATTCAGGATTCAAGCCAAGACTGGGTTGAATTATAAATCAGATTTTTGTACACATCAGAACTATTCTTCCCTGGATTAAAAACGCGGAAAGTTTAGTTTCACGGAGAATGTTAGGCGTACGCACGTTTCGCAAAATATGCTAATTATGAACAAAATGCGATTGATTGGTGTCAATCCTGCTGCGCACTATTGCCAAAAAAACATTGCGGCAATGTATTTTTTTACTTGTAACCATTTTTGGGCCGCAGCCAACGTTACCCGGAATGTTTTAAATCATTTTGATCTCTGCTAAGACGCTTTGGTTAAATGTTGCTTATGTGTCACATACTTTGCATGTTGATAAAAAAAGGGGGCTTTGTGTAGTACGTTAATACGTTAGTCGATGGCGAAATTGACGGAGGAGTCGACGTAGCTGCAGTATAGGATTTGGTCTCGACTGCAACGTTGAATACATTTGGTGTCAGTTCGGTAATATTGTTTCAAATGAACCCCTCAAAGCTGCGACACTTTTGCAATCGGCGGTGGTTGTAAATTTGGTGTTCAACAATATACGTTTGCTATTATATAAAGCAACGATACAGCATTTGGAGTGATTATATAACAACATATCTACATAGCAGTTATACATTTGTGAAGCTAATTACTGCTAAAAAGAAAACTGTTTAACACCATAATTAATCTAAAATCACAATAAATGCATAATATATAACAAGATAATTATTTACAAAAACAATATATTATAAATTAACCCTTCACATATCTTCATTTACACATAAAAATAGATACAAGGATCACTTTCAAATAGTAATCATATTAAGCTAAATTTAACTCAATTCACAATGTTTACAACAGATTAAGGTGTCAAAACGGATCTCTAATCTAGCTCAGCATTCCCTGTACAACAGTTACTCTAATAGTAATAACTGTTGTATTGCTGGAAAGCTAGGAGTTCCCATACTGATTTTTAATGCTCATTATCCTCGCCCACCTTTACCACATGGAGATGGAAAATAAGAGATAAGAGAAATGAAAAACATTTACTGTATTGGTTCCATTGGCCTACTGGTAAAATTTTGCGGCGGGGAAGTGAAACTGTGTTGGCCAGATGAGATGATGTCATCGTTATGACACATGGTCAGTTTTGAACAGGCTAGTAGCAAACGTGTTGAGATCACTCCTCTGTATCCTCAGGATCTCGTTTTACATTAATTGAGATAATGACAACTACCATTTTTGTAATGTTGCTTGGATGCAAACACCATTTTTGCCTGTTTTTGACTATGACGCAACTCTCGCGGCAGTCCACTAATCTCTTTATAACTGTATATGCCTCGTCGCTATATCGCAAGTGCAACTTTTTTTTTCCATAGACAATCGAAACTTATTGAATCTATTAACTCTTTAGCGACTGCGATGTTTTTCTTTTGTTCATTGTTTTTCTATTGTTTTGGCTTTATTGTCTTTATTTTTCTTTTGTTTTATTAGGGTCATTAAGGACCCCTTTCCCTGCTAAAGAGTTAAGGTGACTCAAATACTCAAATTCAGCAAAAATGACATCTTTCCTGCATTGTTTGGTTTATAGCTTGATAACTCTATCTGTAGAGTTAGTATATCTAAAGAAATCGTGTTCAAACTAACCCACATTATATGTGTAAACGAAATGCAAATCAGGTTATTTAAGTTTATTGAAAACACGATTTTTTCACTCTGCCAGTATCCTTTGAGGGTATACCACATTCCAATTACCAATATCACCATCAGAACTATACAGTGAACTAGAATGATTGTCATACTTTCACTCTAAAACAATTTATGCAGATGAGATATAATTTCTACTGTATTACAGTATTGGGCGACCCTAAATCCTTATTAATGCAATTAGCAAAGTTAAAAAAAAAATAATATCGCGAAAGAAAAAAAATTTAAAAATTGTGCAACCTAAAGCGATTCATCAACCCTTGAACCCAGATCCTCTAGCTCCATACCTTAAGAACTCTCTATGGAAATGCCCCAGAAATGATTGTGACTGTATTCTTCGTTTAAAGAACGTCAAAGTTTCTGTGGCGGTTCCTGCTCCGTTTCTTCAGCTGCTGATGCGCCACCTAGTTGCATAGAGATCATGGCTATATCCCCCTTGCCCCCCTGGCGGCCTATACTTTGTATCAATACGTTTTCAGTGAACAGCTTTTGAAAAAGTTCCACAGATTAAAAACGCTTAAGTTCTCGTATTTTTAATCTTTCCAAATCCTAACTTCCAGACAAAGTTATCAAGAGGTCTGACCGTAATATTTCCCGATGTTTGTTATTTTAATTCTAATCTAGTCAAAGACACCAAAAAGCTGCTATATATAAACAATAATTCTCAAATGTACCTTCAACCTTTTAAACCTTGCGCAATATGCACACGAAAGTTCAAGCTGCTCAAGGGAGGCCGATAAACGGAAATAAAAGTTTACTATAATTGAGTTTTATTCTGCGCGTTTCCGTGTATTGAAGACTTAGTTATTTCAACAGCCAGAGGACTTCCTATGATGTTCCGGGTGTATAATAACAGAAATATCGACCTTTATGGTATCCAGATGCTGTGTAGACGTATTGCTCACGTCCTTCAACGATTAATTGCGTTATGTGTGGATAATATGGGATTTCGTGAACCTAAAATCGGAGCGAAGAACTCAAACGGTTAACTTTAAAAGATAAAGGAAAGGTGAAAACGGTTCGGTCTGTAGTTAGATATCGCCCAATAGTTGATGAGGTTATACCGACGAGACTTTGTTGAGCGCTCTAAACAGTCATTTGGCATCGCTCACTGCGCAAGCGCAGGTTGAGCGCTTTAGTATGATATCACACACACACACACACACACACAAACACACACACTACTCTCTTCCTAATTATATTAAAATCTTTTAGAGTTTTTAAATCGAAATATTTTAAATTTTTTCAATTAAAAATAGCTTATAACTAACCTCTCTAATATTACTTAACTAATTCTCACAGAAACAAAATTGGTAAAATTAGCTATTATTTTTTTTATTTTTGTTTATAATCTATTTAATATATTGATTTAATGGATTAAATGTGTTTGGCATTTTCCATAGCTTTAGTTATGTGATATATGTGTCGAGATGTCGGGTCGTTTTGACGTTTTTCGGATAATCGAATAGTATATGCATTAGTGGTCAAAACTCAAAAGTAACCGAGTGTCCCGAACGAAACGGAACGTGTTCCTAAATGTATTCCATTACACACAAACTTTTCGTTATATTTCTGTGTCATGTCTTCAAGTACAATAGCTAATATTAATATCATAATAATAGTCGAAGTCAATATTTTAAATGTGGAACGGGTTCCTCAATCTGTTCCATTATACAAAGTTCTTATTATATTTCTGTGGCATGTCTTCAAGTACAATAAGCCAATATTAATATAATAATAATAGTCGAAGTCAATATTTTGAATATGAACGAACGCGTTGAGAGAAATTTCAGAGACGTGTCCCAAAACGCTTTCTGAACGCTTTGTGCAACGCATCCCGGAGCGGGTAACAAACGCGTTTCTCATTTGGTTACTTCTGAGCAGTAATCACACGAAATAAATTCGTAATACTGGAAGAACATTTCAATCAGCCCAATAAAAAGTAAATCATGTCCAATTTGTTGCGAGAGTGAGGACAAATGTTAATAATGCGATAGAAGTGTCACTAAACAACACGTTTCTCCAATTTAAATCATACACCTTTTTTCAGACGAAAGTTTATTATGTTATTGGTATATCGTGATTAAATTTGAGCGGCCACACTTTGTCGCGAAAGCCAAAAGCATGGTTTATAATGCACAGGAAATATCACTAGGTTATGCTTTTTTTTAAATTCGACCTGTTTAATGCCGTTTTGTACGCATTCAATTAAAGGTACACCCATTTAACATTTTACATTTTCAATTGTCATCGATCAGAAAAATTCCTTGGTACTCGACTTGGTACTTTTAAAAATGCGTACAGCCCACTACATTTTGTTCAATACACTAATGTTTGTTTTGTTCACACCAAAAATTTTAGAGTACATACAGTCGCGATGTATTTTCAGTTTCAACGAATGACCTTACCAGCTGCGAAGTTGTTTTACCCATGATTCAATTATTGCTGTGTATTTGAACGCAATCTATTGTAGCTTGAATACAAAAGTTCCTATACGATTGATTATACAATCTGTTGCCTTCTGAGCTTTCTTAATTTTAACAAGTAAATGCAAGAATCCCTTCATAGCAGTTTACATGCGAAGTTTAAGGATAATCTTGCAAGTAAAGTAGTGGGCTTTTGTAGCACGATGCAATTATATTGGGTAAATTTGAGTAAAATGACAATATTTGCAACAGATTAATAGGCGTGTAAGGTGTCAAAATAGATGGGTTCTATAATCTAGCTTGATAAAAGTTTGTAGTGGAAGATTAGGAACAAGATGTGGCGGTTATCCTTAGACTTAACTGTTGTTTTAAAAATAAGATATGGTAAAAGAAGACGACAACGAGTTTGTAATGGAAGATGTGCTTGGTTTAGTTTAGCTATTGTTTTAAATTAGATACGACACTCATTCAGTTCGCCTACTTCACTAGGCGAACTCATGTTCTCCTAGTGAAGGATTTTTAAGAACACCGTGTCGCGGTTATTCATGACTGAACTGTTGCTGCAAAGATGTGTTGTGTCCAAGAGGCGGCAATTAGTTTATAATGGATGTTTTCAAATTAGCGAAATATTGGGTTTTCCTTTTCTTTGTTGTTTTAAAAATTTTAAAAACATGTTGTTTTATCAAACAAGTACGGCAAATTCAACCGACCTTGTTCCGCCTTCTCGGCAGTCTTTAATTGCTTTCGGCGCACTTAGATGTTTTGAATGAAGATGATCATGTTTTAGATTCTTTTGAGCGAAATTCTGCACCGGATACAGTGATAAGAGGTGATTACATAAGAGTTTAGCCCTGGAGGTCAATATTATAATCTATATCACTAACACATTATCGTAATAGCAGGCAATGCAGGCCTGCTGTTTTCCCCCACGCATTGACCTATTACCCCATGCATGCCCGCACGTCGAGGTATGGACTGTATTATTTGCCATATATAGGGATGTGTAGCGGCTAAATTCAAATGCTTGTCGAAAACAAATTCTGATCGTTTCGTTGAAAGATGCTGTTAAGAACATGTTGGCTCAAAAAATATCTCGTGAAACGTTCGAATGACAATGGCGTTATTTATTTTATTTATTTATTTATTTGACTTTGTCAACACAAGGAACAAAAATACAAACATAATGGCATTAAACATCAAAAGATAATGTGACGATGACAGGGACACCACAACAGCTGTTTAGACCAATTACTGTGGGCCCTTTAAAGAAAACAAATTTATGCTACTTACACGTACACTTACAAATTACAATTAAAAACACTATAATAATAGATTAAGAACAACAAATTACTTCAGTGTCATTAGGACGACTGACGTTGCATTTTAAACAAAGAGATTTCCATGTTCCTCGGAGTCGAAAGTAATCTTAAGAGCAGTTGGGTAATAATTTCGGAGTAGGGTTTTGAAAGTTCTGAGGTTGATGTTATTGTTTCGTAAAGGAGCGGGTAAGGAATGCCATTATAGCAAGGTGGAAGAAGATATAGTGACTACCTCTACACTGTGTTCTTGATAGACTGTAGTTGCTAGATCACGTGTATTCCAAATACGTTTTATGGGAGGGGACTCAGATAAATCCTTTTCTTTTACACAACGTGACAGGTCTGGCGCCACGAGTTGCAAAATTAGTTGTTAAATCCGATCAATCGGTCGCTATTACTATATACAGAGACCGCGGAAGCAATTTTAAAATACCGGCATCCCTTCCAAGAAAATTTTAAAAGTTAAGGCTGCAGAAAGCGATTTTCAACATTTTGGAGGGCCAATTATTCCCCTGTCTATACAGAGGTTTCGGTTATTGAGGAGCTCTCGAACATATACATTTATATAATGTTATAGGAATTGGATCAATTATTAGTTTAACATATCAGCAAAAAAGTGGGGGTTAAAGCCCCCCCCTAGCCCTTGGGTTCCGCGGCGTCTGATGTACAATCATTGGGAAGGTCAACTGGGTTACGTTTGGTATACACACAGAGATTTGTCTATCGTGGTGTTAAATTATTTAATATATTAATTGTTTTGCACCCACAATTCTACTGCAAAATCTGTGGAAAGTCAATATGAAGTTATATGAATTTATAGTTTTTTGTTCTGTTAAGTAAGATGATAAAAATTTCCTTTTGTGTGCACTTTGATTTGTCTTATTTTATGAGCCATTACAGTCATATACTTTTTGTTTTCTGTGTGAAAAAATAAACATGGCGACAACTGTTTTGAGGACTTCGGTGGCACAGTGGTTAAGACACGCGAGTGTGGGTTCGATTCTCTCGTTTTTCACTTATGATTACAGTTTGTCAACGCTCTACCAAAAGTCGTGGGTTTTCACCGGGCATTCCTCCCACAGAGGAGTTGACAGGGGGGTTGGGATAATCATAGTGTAGTTAGGAAAATAATTCATATAATTAAAAACAACTTAGGTTAATTGTTAAAATCTGTAAGTGTAATACTTGATGTAAAGCGCATTTGACCATATTCCAATCGAAAATTGGGATAAAAAATGCTAATCGGTAAAATGTTAATCGTTAAATATATTTTAATATATAACACCTAATTTTCTTCGCCATTTTCTTCCCAGTACCCAGCCAAAAAGTAGTGTAAGCGCCAGTTCAAACAAACGTCATCTCATTTACATCTGGCTGATCTGACTTTAAGCAAAAAGCCTGGAACTAGCAAAAAAATAGAAATCTATTTTGCCTTTTTTAATCCATAATATCTTTGCTTTTCCTTGATGAAACTCTCTAAAACTTAGTACTTATGTTTAATAAACAAAAAAGGAAGTTTACCAGAAACGTGGGAACGAATAAAGTATGTTTCAAGGGAAATGTCGCCGTTTTAGGCGAGAAATAGATTTCTATTTCATAACTAGTGCCAGTCCTTTTTCAAACAGACTATAAGGAAATGTTAAAATATCTTACTCTCTAGCTGATCTGGCTGTGAGCAAAAGGCCTGGAACTAGCAACAAAATAGAAATCCATTTTCCTGTTTTTAATCACTTATATCTTTGTTTTTCGTTGATGGAACTTGCTGAAATCGTTTAATAAACAAAATTATAAATTTGACATCAATTTGGGAACGAATTAAAGTATATTTCAAGAGAAAATTAGCTGTTTTGATCGCAATATAGATTTATATTTGACAACTAGTGCCAGTCCTTTTCCGTGTTTTCAGATCATCTTGCTGTCATTTAACGACAAATTTATAATTCATATAAGGCAAACTCGAGCTTCATTACCAACCAGATGATCTCCAAACAGACAAAAAGGACTGGCACTAGTTACCAAATAGAAATCCATTTTTCGATCAAAACGGCTAATTTTCTCTTGAAATATACTTTGCTTCGTTCCCAAATTTATGACAGACTTATAATTTTGTTGATTAAACATACTAAGTTTCAGCAAGTTTCATCAACGAAAAGCAAAGATATAAGTGATGAAAAACAACAAAATGAATTTCTATTTTCTTGCTAGTGCCAGGCCTTTTTCTCACGGTCAGATCAGCTAGAATGTATTTAGCATTAATTCGTATCTCATAGAATGCAAATACCACTGGGGGTTTTATTCCTAATCACAAACAGCCGACATTTTGAACTCTGCTACTCGCGACATGTTAATTGTTCATACCTGGTAAATTAGTGGATGATGGTTTGATAACAGTTGACTGGTTGACCAACAAAGACGAAGCACCATCAGGGCTGCTTTCGCTTGCCTACAGAATATAACAAAAACACTATTTAGTTTATGCTATACAGTGGCGTAGGAAAGTCGATAATTGGGGGACACATATTCATATATTCATGTTCTGTGTTATTAATTTCTTTTGAAATCGTTTTTACGGTCTGCGAACATGAATATATGAATATGTGCCCCCCCAATTATCGACTTTCCTACGCCACTGAGGTCTGGCTGTTACTTTTTAGCTCTTTCAATTATGAACACGTTGCCACATTTATACATTTTAAGCCTGGTTCCCATATGATCGCTACGATCGCCCAAAATTGTGTTCAGCCAGCTAGAGCGATCCTATGGAAATCAGGCCTTAGTTGCCAAATAAATTTACTTTTGATGGAAAAATCGTCGTTACAGTTTTGGCTGTGCAACAAACTTTTTGTTTTATATCGTGAACAAATTGCCATTTTTAACGAAATACTTCCTGTGAGAAATTCATTAACGCACACAGTCAGGACTATTGTCATTTATCAAACGAGAAGCGTGTGTTGTGGTTTTACTCCAAAACGATTCGGTGGATTTTTCTAGCAATAATGTAACTTACAAATTTACTTGTCGGTGTTGTGATAAAACATATATCGGCAAAACCGAAAGTGAGAATTTTAATAAACTTCCTTCTGGACACTCTGATCCGCTTGGAGAGGCTCTTAAAACCTCCGACAGATGGCGAACACTAATTTTCCACTTGACTTCGACAGCTGTGTAAGATAACCTTAACGACTGGCTGTGACCTTTTACAACTGACGTACCGTTCTCTCATCAGACATCACGTCCTCAATACAAAGCAATACAACGCTAAAATCCTCTATTACTTCTGTACAATAATCCAAACCTTTCTTTTTCAAAAATCTAACCTTGTTACTTGTATATTAAGTTACGCTATAGAGCTTAAAGATTCATAGCTGAAAGTTTCCAGGAATATGTTTATTGTATTATTAATTGATCTTCCTTGTAGTTATATTCCTCGTAGTTATATTCCTCGTAAATATGTTTCCTTACGGAAACATATTTACGAGGAGGGACAATGTTTGTTACGAATTGCGCTCATTTTGAAGGCAAACAGACTATAGACTGTCGATGAGCTTTCTTTTCTTCCAGAGCTGATATTTTCCGCGCATATGTTTATTGTATTAATTACCGATCCTCATAGTCGAATCTTTTATGGAACCGTATTAACGAGGACAAACAATGTTTGTCACGAATCGTGCGACATTTTCAAATGGAATCCACCTTAATTCTTGTTTATAAATATAGCGGCTTGTACTTCTCTGGTAGGTTGTTCAAAGCTAGGTTAGCTTAACCCTGGGTTAGTGAAAACTTGAGAAGCAAAATTATTAGGGCCAGCTTCGTTGAAACCTTGTTGCTTTTTATCAGAACTGTTGGGAACTGGTTTAAATGTTATGATGTAAATTTTCGACGAAAACTGTGAATTAAAACAACGGGTTAACGTTTAACCCTGGGTTAGCCTAACCCACCTTTGAACAACTCAGCCTAAATCGCTGCCTGTATATAACTCTACTCATGCTAATAAATAATATATATAACTCTACTCATGCTAATATACAACGCATAGTTGGCTTTGTTCGCCAATGACCCTGATATAGAGTTGAAATCTTATATAGAGTGGTATTATGTACAACGGATTGATAGGTTTTTGATCAATCCCAGGTGATCAATTGTTTATCGTTGTTAACTATTTTCAACGGGTATAATTGATTGGCGTCAGACGACCTAGACATGCTAAAACTCCGATGTCCAATTTTTGGCAATTTATGGAAGCATGTAGCTCTCTTCAAGGTCGATTTTTTTGATTCGGTTCAAATCCGATCAGAGATTGTGACATACGAATATTCATGAAAAATCCTGGGTTTGTTGACCTTATGATCTTTTTAAATACATTCTGTATAAACATTCTCTCAAGATGCAAGGAATTGTATGTAATGTTTTTTTGGATACCACGATATGTTTGTATGCGATCGTTATTTTGACAAATATTTATCAATTATTATATGGCAAACACAGATGGCGCACGCTGATTGGTTCCCTAGCGGTCCGGTAAAAAGCGTATTGACCGGT
>JAOBAZ010089334.1:0-11719 GCA_026546875.1 Pteroeides caledonicum | reverse complement strand
GCATTCTTTTCAAAAGTTCATTGTGGTCATATTTCTCAACACCCCTCCCCCCGTAGGAACAAACTTATGGAAATTAACTGTGAGAGCGCTGCCTGCGATCTAC
Source organism: Pteroeides caledonicum (assembly GCA_026546875.1). Taxonomy (NCBI): domain Eukaryota; kingdom Metazoa; phylum Cnidaria; class Anthozoa; order Scleralcyonacea; family Pennatulidae; genus Pteroeides; species Pteroeides caledonicum. Next base: position 11,616 of record JAOBAZ010089334.1, on the reverse strand, counting down.
AAAATTATATTCGTAATTCAATGTCAATACAGGATTTTTTATTTTATTGCGTCGACAAAGGCGACAAGTTGTTCCGTTAAAATTCAAACGAAAATAAAATCATCGAAATGTATTGCAATGGATTTTTAATTAAAAAGTTATTGTCCGTAAAAAACTGGGAGACACTGCAATATACATTACTGCTGAGAAGTAACCAAATGTTCTATCGCGTGCAAAATGCGTTTAAGACGCGAAGCGAACGCGTCCAGAACGAGTTCAAAAACGCGCTCTAAATACGTTCCTAAATGCGTTCCATTATACAAAATCTGTATTATGAAACGCGTAGCGCACACGTTGTGGAACGGGTTTTTCATTCGGTTACCTCACGGTAGTACAGTAGAAAACGAAGCATGTTTTTACAGCAGTTTTAAGACACGTGACATTTCATGACATCATTTTGACAACTAACTTTTGTAAAGTAATTAAAAATGCAGCCGCACACCAAGGAGTACGTTAAATATTTAACCACTTTGAATAACAAAATAACAATAAAATTTATAACAAGAAGTGTTTTAAATAACCGTCGATTTTCACCTAAGAAGAACAATATACCAAGGTTTACAATTTGTATATACGAACAATAAAAAACTGTCTGTAAACATATCAACAGAGAACGAAATATAATTGATGCATAAATTAAAATACAAATATATTTAATTAAATAAAATATTTTTGTAATTGATGAAATGGAGTCGATTTCATAAATCCGGGATATATAATGCACGTGATCTTTGGGAATTTCAATATGGATTCCCTTATCTTCCAGTGTTGTTCAATTCAATTGAACTATTTTATTTAACTATGGGTTATTTTCTACAATAAATCTGTCATAGAAAAGGTAATTTGCATTATTCATGTATTTTTTTATATTTTTAAAATGATATCGGACGCTTATTTATCAAGGTAAATATCTGGTTGTTCTTACTATTTAGGGACTTTTTACTATATCGTGTGTTTCTATCAATAAATTCCATAATGAAATCAAGTCTCGTATAATTACCTGATCTTTGAACACACAAGGTAAGGAAGTGCGAGCAAGAACCGCTCAAAATTAATTTATATTCTTTATATTGGTTTATTGATCTTTTAAGACTAGATTTCTTTGGATTATTAATTTGGTCCGAAAATCAGAAAGGGATCATATAAGATAATATATAATTATGAAACATGGAGTACGTAATTTACACAAGTATTGTGTATTAATTGTTGTCATCACAGGACAAATCTATTGAAATAAGACAAAGCGGCAAAAGCTTATTGTTTGTAAACGTTTGTATTTTGCACAATACTGTCAATAGTACATGTTTTCATGATAGAGTCCGACGACTACAATTTCAAATAAAGTAAAATTAGTTCGTGTTGTGTATATACTTTATATAACGGCCTGTTCCACTACATCCCTACCGTGACGAGACAAGTTATTTCGTACTATGTATAACGTGTATGTTTTGTTTTCGTTCTCTAAAAAATTTTTTTAGCTACCACGACATGGAGCATGAGTTACTCCAGAATGAACCAGATTTTCATCTGAAACTCACCAATAAAACAAAAAAGGAGAAGGAAAAAATAGACCCAGGTAGCTTATACTATTGTACAACAAATTATTGCTCATATTTTACTCAGATTTGACAATTTTTACAAGCTTAACTGTTAGTGTTAACCAGACTGCTGATCAATAATGACAATTATACAACATATATATATATTTGGTCAAAGGATGATTTGGATAATACTAATTATAAACACTGTATTAAAAATTCACCTTATATTGTTAATTTAGCAACATTAAATAATTGTGTATCAATATCATAGGGGATTCAAAGTTGAATAAATTATAAAAAACTGACAGTACATGAAGAATATACAGTGAAGTAGACACTCAGCTTACTTATATAATTACCTCATCTTGTATGCCAGAGATATTGTTGAAAATTGAATACTCTGCGATTCTATTATTAGTTTGGGTAATGAACGCAAACTAGACAATATAATTTATAAAAGAGAGAATTCCCAGTCATTAAACGTTTTCTAATGTTTGTTTAGGTGAGCGAAAAAAATGGAACTTCCGTAAGAGTAGCACAAGTGAAACTGCTGGAAAGAGAAGTCCTTCTCCAACATCAGGATTGATCAATACTTCCTCTGAAGTTAGGTCGAAAAGAACTGTTTCACCCACGATGATATTTGAAAACCAAATTACTGATCAGGATTATATCAATGAACAAGAACATTGTGTACCATCATCCCCTATACCAATTTCATCACCACCACCAAATGTTCAACAAACACACATCTCATCAAAATCTGTTAGTTTTGACACACCATCAAATCCTAAAAGGCTTATTCAAAAAACACAATCTGTGAGTACAAGTCCTCCAGTAATAGCCCCGCCACAATCAACAAGAAAACCAGTGGAGAAAATCTTTAGACAATCATCAGCACCAGCAAGTTCACCTATTCATTATTCAAAGAAAATAATGTACCAACAGTCACCTATCTTAAGTAGTGAATCATTTACACCCTCATCAAATAATATACAAACAGGTAACCATGTCCTTTTTAAACAATTGTTATTTTGGTAACTCTTTTAACCCATTGACAGCAAAGCCAGCCATTATTGGACATTACCAGATTTAACTCTAACACCAGGCAACTTTACTTGTCACGGGAAACCTCCTGCCATCAATGTCGTTTATAAAGCAAGTGGTCAAAGATCCATGTGCCATGATGCCAGTTGCAAGTGGCCACTCAACAGTTTTTACTGTGGCTAATGCCAGACAACTTTACTTGTCAGTGGGGGAGACCTCCTGCCATCATTGCATTTATAAAGCCAGTGCTCAAAGATCTATGTGCCATGATGCCAGTCTCAAGTGGCCACTTAACAGACTTTACTCTGGCTAATGCCAGACAATTTTAGTTGCATGCCCAGGGAGAACCCTGCAAGAAAAAAGGGTTAAACACAGAAAAGTAATGCATGAAAAGTAATTTTGTGATGACAACAATTATTTCCATGGTCTAGATAATTATGCTTCTTTAACCTTTTGTAAATGATATAAACAAACTTGTAATATTCCTAGTTTCAAGACTAGAAATATTTTTTAACTATTACAAAATTTGTTTAACTAAAACTAAAAATAAAACACAACTTTATAAGTGAATGGTTAATTTTTGGACTCATTTTTTGTAAAATATTGTAATTTGTAAGCAGTCTAGAGATCAATTATTTGCCTTTTCCTTTGGTATTAGGAAATATCTGATCTTCTAACCAGCTGCAAATGACTTTGTTTGGTAATTGTCTGCCATTAGACAGAATAAATCAAAGTACCGGTACCAACTTTTGGCTGCTTTAGCATGAAAAAGGTTAAATACACATTTTTAATATCAAATACACAAAGGTTAAATACACAAAATTATGATATTTTGATGTTTTAGATAGATCTGTAGATATTCCAAGAATAAGAAGTACAAGTGATATTCCACCAAACAATCAATGGAAATCAGTTCAACAAACTTTATTTTCACAAACACCTGAAAAATTACATCAAGATGGAATATTAAACAGACAGAGGCTAACCTCAGAAAAAGGTGGGCAGTATTGATATTGACATATGTTCTAACACATTACTAAACAGCAAACAGTGACCATGTCATTCTATTCTTGATTTTCTCACTCATGTACCACACTGTGCTACGTATAAGAGCAGTACTCAGCTAAACTACTTGGTCAACTGATTATTTCAATATATATTACATTTAACTTTAATGCTTATCTTAAATGTGCTAGCACCAATATTGATCGAGGCTTACAAATTACCTTTTTCCAAACCAAAATACATTACCAAATTACATTATGCTATATATATGCATATTTTTCTAATTATGCCACTATGATCTATCTCTGCTCATTACACCTCTCCTTACTAACACTGCTCGGTCATATTTCTTACCATTTTCACAAAACATAGATTTAAGTATGTTGACAGAGCTAGTATACTGGTAAACAAGATTTCATTTCAGATAAAATTGCTTCAAGGCAACAAGCAATTATATAATTTAGTAGTTAAAAACTGTCAACAAACAACTTACCTTTTCAAAAATAAACACTTCAGATATGTGGATATTTTAAACCATTGTAAATCCCAAATTGCATATCAAAGAACTCTTTTACAATATTTCATTGCTAACAGTTTATAATTCATGAATTACTCTCAGCCAACTTATATGTAAATGATGTTGCAATTGAAGACTAGTGCCCAGTTCTCCACGTATGTTGCAATTTGACTCTGACAAAATATTAATTGCTGTTGGAACAGAATGTAAAATCCATCCAAATTTACTTTATGGCTGACTTTGTTAAGGTACTCATACACTGTTCATTTGATATAAATACCTTTTGGTAAAATATAGTGTGTAAATTTAATAAAAACAATACAATATAACTAAACATTTGATAGTTTTACCCTGAGTAAAATCATTACTGGACAAAGATTTTTATTGAATATTAAGGGCATTATTAATTGTGGGTTTTCTTTAAATTAATCATCATCTCTAACGTTTAATTTATAATTGCTGTGTGGTTTAACTTTGTGAATTTTGCTATAAGGTAAAAAGTAATGTGTGATACCTGACTGATTTATCTCTCTAAAAATATTGTTAACTTGGTTATTCAATTTTGTTAAAGTTTAATAAAAACAAGCATTTGCAGTTGTTTAGTATTCTAAACTTGTTAAATTATATGCTTTAATATTAAATATTAGTAAATATTATAGTATCAGAAGTGGTGTGAATCATTATAATTATTTTACTATTTTCTTAATGGAATTGTCTTTTCCTATATTAATTTTGTTCAATTTCTGCCAAAGAAAAATCTTTAAGAAGGTGTTTTTTTGCAGGCAATTTTTAGTTGTTATAATTAATACTTATGTAAAACCTCATACATACTGTTCAGCCACACCAATTAAAACAAATTTCACCCATTACTATTGAAGTTGAACTAATATTTGATATTATTTTAGATACACCAGGTGGTGAATCTTTAGATGAAAGTTCAAATATCATGTGGCAACAAGGAAACAAACAAGAACTAAGTCATGGCAATTGGACAGACTTCTCATCAATTTCAAATGAAGTATTTGTTCCTGATGATAAAGCTTGGGGAATGGCAGAAAATGTTGCTATAGAACCTGATGAAAACGGACAGGAATCACCAAGGTTTGTTCCTATTAATTAATTCTATTTTGAAAGATCTTCAACATGTCAAACAGATGTTAAACAGTCTAATGATTATACTGACATCATTTATTTTTCTGCATAATTTATTAAAAAAAAGGAATGCAAATGATAAATAAAATTATTGTGGTGACAAAATATTGTGACAAATGCATTTTCAGTAACACTTAGTATAGGACATATCTATAATCAAGGATAAAAGTTTCTGCCATAGTCATTTTTTGCCATAAGTTTTTTGTTGTAAATTTCAGACTGATCATAGACACATAATGTGACCTAATTTGCATTATACATAGAGCATTAGTGTAATTGCTGAATATGTTAACTTGAGGAAATTATGGATTTGAGTATGTGTTGTACATAAATTTTCACTTCAGCATGGTACAAGATTAGAAATGAACTAAATGAACTACTGCAGTTGGAAATTTCCTAGTACTTTTAAGAGCTGTAACTGTTCTGGGTTATATTTAAAAGAAATTAGCCAAATATTTAAATTTACAGGTCTTTTATAACAAAGTTTGGATTTAAGGTTCAGGATAAAGAACAGTGTAGAGAAGAGGAAATGTGTCTACAAAATTCTTGTTCCTTGAGTCTCAGATAAAAAAAACATCCAGCTGAAATTTAAATATGAACTATAAAACTGTAGGAGTAGTTTATCTCTGTATACCAGTACCATTGTATATAATTTTTCACTGGATCTTTTAGGGAAGCTCCAAAATTGTCAAATTCCTCCAATTCATCAGAAAGTGAAGATGAACAAGAAACAGAGGAAAGTGTTTGGAAGATTACTGAAGAACAAAAATCTTATTATCTTAATCAATTTAAGTTCTTACAACCAGCTGAAAAAGGGGTTGTGACTGGTAAGATACAAATAACAATGTTTTACTGTCATTTTTCTTGGTGTTTTTTTTTACATAAACTCGTACTTCCATTTTCAATGCTTATTTCCGTCTCCAAATGTGTATTTGCCTTCTTCCAAGTATATCTCTTTCAAATACCCATGTATACTACACCCAATTCTTTGTACCCACTTTATGTAGCTGTCACTACCTTTCACTGTCACAAGCCTCACCAAATATAAATGCTTAGTTTGAAATCAAATTTATACTTGCATAGTACAGATTTTGATTCACAATAACAACTTGGTCCATAACTGTCCACAATTTTAGGACAAAAAGCAAGAGACTTTTTTCTGAAATCTGGTCTTACCACAGATGTTTTGTCAAAAATATGGTATGTATATTTTGTAATTACAGCCTTATGATCATTCTTATTTTATAACATAATTTAAAAGATAATTTAAAGTCTTTTATATAATCTATTCACCTCAATTAATTGTCACATGTTTTTCCCACCAGGAACCTTGCTGACCTTGACAATGATGGTGCTTTAAATTTTGAGGAGTTTTGTATTGCTATGCATGTGGTTGTTGCAGTCCGTCATGGCTTAGAAGTTCCAACAACATTACCAGAATTTCTCATTCCAGAACAATTTGAAAAACAAGGTACAGTACTCTGAAATATTACATTAGCTACTTTCTAGTAAGTTTTGTTCATTTTTTTTGAATTTTTTTTGCAATAGCTTCATCTGTTGCATCTCCACAAAAAACTGAGTCAAGTAATGATCAGCTTTCTCTTCCTGATGTGGCCCAGGTAAAAAACTGAAATATTTTTTATTCATGTAATTAGTTTGGAAATCATTTTTCTGTTACAGCATTTCAAGAATTGCTTTTGTTAATTATGCTGTCCAATACTTTTACTTTCTTACACAGACCTGGGCTAGATTTTCCCCAGATCCAGACAATTTAAATAAAGCACACTTACCTGAGGAAGACACCAAAAAAGTATGTTCAATTTTTTATACTAGTGCATTGTCTGATACATATGCCAAAGACAGAGAAGCTCGTTTACCATATGGGCAGCACTTATAAACATAGAGATTGTTACTTCTGGATACATTTTTTCCTTGATAAGTTGAATTATATATGGTGTAGAGTAAAAAAGTGTTGGTTATTAGGCAATTAATGTGTTACATTAACCCTTTATAGCCTGTCAGCCACCTTTACTTTTTTACTCTGTCTAACGCCAGGCGATTTTACTTGTCAATGTGGAAAGCCTGGGCTATAAAGGGTTAAATACTATCTCATTAAGTACCGTTTTTTTTTTATGTTTTAAATTTTGTACAGGTCCAACCACAGGTTCAACCACAGGTTCAACCACAGGTCCAACCTGCTGTTCAAGCTGTCCAACAACACCATCGTGTTGAAAGATCAATGTCTGATTCAACTTCTGCTGATGAAGCAGTGTCAAAAGATATTCAACCAACAAGAAAGATATCTGTAGGAATACCAAGAACAAGAGGAGCTCCCAAACAAACTAGTCTTTTAGACCAACCGCACTGGGCTATTTTACCACCCCCCAGTAAGTTTACTAAAGAAGCAACAGAGGACACAGGGAAAACTGTACCTATAGGAACTATTATTCCAGATGACACCCCAGATAATGATATTGTAGGTCCTGTTTTATTGAAAGTTGAAAATGTTGATAAATCCTCACCAAGAGACTCCCAATCTGACTCAAGTTCAAGTGATGAAGATGATCAAAAAGAAAGGCCAAAATCACTGACAAATGAACAATCTGTGTCAACCTCTCCAAGTCTTTCAAAAGGCAGCAGTCATGATTCTGTGGGAGTTAGTCAAGATTCAGTGGATAGTGCAAGAAAGTCGGCTGCTGCACCAGTACCTCCTCCAAGGAAAAAGACTGGCCATTCCCGATCTTCATCACTGGATTTACAAAAGTTATTCAATAACAAAGGTGAAGACTTATTAAAAGTACACCAACATCAGTATACCTGTAAAAGATATATATTTATATTGGGAGACTGTCATTACCTAGAGAAGTAATGAACAATTCTCCAACTGAGTACCGAGTGAATGTAAAAAATGGAGAGCTAACTATACTATAAGTTTGCATTATTGCATATATTTACCTATAGACTGTAATGTGAAGTATTTTTTCTGTCTTTTTGGTAGGAGGAAGCAATTCTTTTCAGGTAGTCTCTAAAATATTTTATTTTTTCAACATGTAATAACAGTACATTTAACAGACCATTTCTTTCAGCCAAATGTGGATAAAGCTTCAAATAAAAGTGAAAAACACAAAAGTCTTGATGAAGAATTTCTTCAAAATGTAACTCACATCAAACTGTGAAAAGCACTCGCACTCTTAAGCAATGATTTTTATTTTGCAATTTTTTAATTAGAGTTCCTTTTTAATGCTAATATTATGCATGGCATTTTCCAGAATCTTACTAATGGTACAGATGACAAAGAAACAGGTGAACCAGCACATGAAAACCAAGAGAACTTTGCAGATTTTAGTAAATTTGATAGTGGTACAACTATCACTCATCCTGAAAGTTTTTCACGACACAGAAGATCTGCTTCTTTAGACAGCACACATGTAAGTTGCCTGGGAAAAGATGGGTATTGTCATGGCACCATGATGGCATGGTGTTCCTTGGGGACTAAATTGTTTAACATTTGTCATTCAATTATTCTAGATTTGATTCTTCTGTTAATATAATTTACTACATTTAGAATTGCTTAAGTTTTATTCACTTTTTCAATCACTTATGGTATGCGTTTTAATATGTATTTGTATTTGTGTGTGTAATAATCTAACTACAATCATTCAATATTGCTATAATACCCTAACATTTGGATGTGTGAAGCTAATATTTCTCATTATAGGCTATATCATGGGTTGAACCTAGTCCACCTCAACAAAATCCTCATGACCAAGGTAAACAGACAGTACAATTCAAAAAAGGGGTAATAAATGTTTTTTTTAATGTCTAAATCTTTTTTTGTAGTAAAACATCCTGGTCCTAATCAAATACCTGCATCTTTACCAAGACCAGTTCCAAAAAAGGTAATACAAAAACTAAGCAAGCTAGCTTGCCTGGGAATTTGTTCTGAATGTGCTCATTTTCTGATTAGAAACCTGCAAGTCCTCCTCTCCCAGTAAGACAGAAAAAAGACACACAACAAGATAGTGGGTCTGATGGTGTTGTAGAAAAAGAAAGAAAAGCAAATAAAGAACCGATTCATTTTGTTGTCAAGTTAGTGAAGTGAATGTATTTTGTTCATTTAACACTATAATTGTTCTGGTACACTCTACTATTAACCCTCCTTAATAATTCATAATATGCAAATGTTTTTCTTTGTTAGACCTCTTACGAGGCTTGAGCAACTGCATGCACGAATTAGAGACTTGAAGGCAAAAAATACAATACTCTCAAGAGTAAATAATGAATTACAGCAGGAATTTAAGGAGGTTAGTAAAACATATTATGTACTGTAAAGCAGAGGTAAAAGAAGAGTACTTGAAGCTACAATTAACAGAGGTAAAAGAACAGCACTGAATTCAAGTGTGATTATTTAAAACATGTGGCAAAATGGGCTCATAATTTGTGTGAGATTTCATAACCACCTGAAGTCCTAGTTGATTTTTTTTATTTTTGTAGATGATGGAAAGAAGAATCAAGTTAGAAAGCTCTGTTGAACAGTTAAAGCCATTATCTAATGGATAACTGAAGTGTCGACATTGGTTTTTTTTTTATAAACAATTCAAGACAGTCATTGAACTAAATCATTTTCTTAATTAATGGCATGTTTTCACAATGTCACAATGCTAAAAAAGCTGTAGTTTAAAACAACTATAGAAGTACCTGGGTGGTAGTGATTTAGTTTTCTTATTGACAATAATTCACTTCAGAAACTTCCCTGCAGGTAATATAGCACAATTATAGAACATCTTTACCTAATTTATTTATTTTAGGCCTTTTTTGTTGTGATCACTGGACTAACAATGTAATAATTTGTAAATAAATATATGATAATAAAAATCTTTTAACAATTTTGTCATGTTGGACAATACCCGATTAAATTTAAAAAATATGCCTAAACAGAGTTTTGCAGCATATACAAATGCTTTTTATTTAAAAAGTTTTCATAACATGTACATCTGTTTATGACCAGCTTTCCATGGAAACATGATGTTTGTGCACATCTAGCAAGGAGTCTGGATTGAGAACTGCTTTTCCTTCTCCTAATACACAAATTTCATATGCAATCTTCATTTGTTTTGCACATTGTTCAAATGACATTTGTCCAACTGAAGTTCCTAAGCCAGGACAAAGAACACTTTTGATTTTTGTTTTATTAGCATTCTTGTTGTGTTGGTGAACTAAAAATAAAATAAATATTTCTTCTTTTAACATGGAATTTCACAGCAAATTAAAGGAATTTTCTAGCAGCCTCCGGAAAAATGTGAAAATGATGCATACATGTATTGTTGGTTATTTTTGTTATATGGGAAATCTACAGTCAATGTCAGTTAAACAATTTCCCTTGACGCTTCTACTTATCTTTCCTCTGCAGAGGTTATTTTTAATTACAGCACAATACACCCTTTCGATAATTACGTCATGAATGGCTTTTGGCCTGGGAGCCTCGCTGTCGTGAGTAAAAGACGGAAAGTGATTGGCTAATGTTTCATGGGAGCGAGGCTCCGAGGCCAAATGGTGTATTAAAAGATATGCTTGAATGTAAATAAAGTACTAAGGTCAAAAGAAAGAAAACGGCTGTGATAAAGTAGTGTGGGCACAGGAATGGAGAAAATTCAACTCCAATCCAAAATAACCTCTGCGCTCTGAGTCTACTTGTGACAACCCATTGACCTTAATTTTTGAGCCTTCACCACAGACTAGAGAAATGACCACAAGGATCACTCGCACTATGCAGTTTATTGGCCAGAATAATGACGAACTAGTTAGTTCAGAATATTTATTGGTTTTTTGTTCATTAAACATGCAGTTTACTAACCCGAATGATGACCGACAAGCTTTAAAGGTTACGACCTCAATTGCATTTCTTGTCATTCCGTATTCTGTGGTCAAAACCTTAAAAGTTTTTGTCCTCGCGCAGATCACATTACACACTTGGCGCAATCAGTAAACTGTATGGTCGGACGAATAAGCACGCTAAAACTGGCTGGTCCTAGCTGGTGAACTGTATATTTTTGCATGAAAATATGAGGACATGTTGAACCACTGAGATGCTTTCGCTCTCACGGGAATTGAAGCGAATTCTTATAATTGTTTTACATCATTTCCGGTCACTTTGCTTGGTTTTGTGTGTGGCAAATTAACCAAAAGACAGAGCAGAGACTGGAAATGAGGTATTACATAGAGCTCACTGGCCTAAAACGACCGGCGATGTTGCTCTGCCATAAATATGGCACAGCAGCATCGCCAGTCGTTTTAGGCCAGTGAGCTCTATGTAATACC
>JAOBAZ010089001.1:0-11723 GCA_026546875.1 Pteroeides caledonicum | reverse complement strand
TCCCAGATCGACATAAACCTTTTGTTGTTCAAAACTAAGCAAACATTCATGAATATTTAGTGGTTGCCTTTTTTTTTATACACCCTGTATAACTTCTTATGCATATTATTAATAAGTAATGGCATGGATTCTCGTCCAATTTGGAAAAACATGCACTCAAAGACGTCAAATTGCACTCGTCCTTCAGACTCGTGCAATTTTGATAGTCTTTGGAAAACTCACTCGTGCATGTTTTTTCCACATTGCACTCGAATCCATGCTATTACCTATACTAATACAATCCCAATCAATTTTGCTCCCTTCTGATTGGCTGAGAACTCTAGTATTAGGTTTAGATTAGGTATTAAGGAAAAAATATCACATGTGGTATTATTTCCTTAATACCATATTATGAATATTATTTTTTCTGAACTGCGTAAAATTGACTGAAATTATACTAATAGGAAATTACACTTCTTTTGCACTCAAGTATCGACGGGCCTGCAGACAAACCAGTTTGGCAAGACATGTTTGAAAGACTTTTTTAGTAAGGAGCAGAGAAGCACATTAACGAAATTATTATGGTAAGTTGTGGAAAGACTGGTCTATCATATACGAAAATTAACTGCGACGTTTAATAAGACGTTTTGGTGATATATAGTGCTCAAAATATGAAATATTTGAAACATTTTGCCACGCTAGAAACTTTTGTACATGTTTCAAGTAACACAACTATGACAGCTCTTGGGGTAGTACATCCACCTAATTTGGAAATAGGGCAATCCTGACTTGTTATTGCCACAAAACAAAGATTTTGTGCAGTTCAATCAACATAATATGTTCGATCATGCTGTTAGCTTCACTTTACCACAAGCATTCTATAGCTGAACTCCATGATCAAACACATGTTGATTGTCTGTACTGTACAAACAGCACTACATTGAGTCTGACTCACTAAAAAGCATGGAAATATGCCTGACCACCTAGAGCATTACAGTCTCGCCATACTTCGATGTTTTACCACTACACAACCGAGAGAAGCACGCTTTAACGTCTTTATTGAAATATAAAAAGAAAAAAGGTTGGAAAAACCTGCAGTACCACACAACTCTAAAAAATTATCCCATGAGCTAGTCGTCTGATGATTGTCTTCGGAATGAAACACAGTGCTACGACTTTTAGGTTTTATCAGTTATATCATACAAACCGGTCTGTAATTTTTGATTACATTAGCACTTTCTGGAAATGAGGAAATTATATCCTTTTGTATGTATAGATAGACACCTACCTAGTCTTATACCATAAATTTGACCTCTCATAATTATCGATTCAATTTTTTTAATTTATTGTTTCTTGTCTTGAACATGACCTGGAACGTTAAGGCCATGATCAATGATGAAAAATTTTTCACTTACGACAGTCGATATTCAATAATTTTTTTTTAATTTTTATTGTTAATTTCTTTGTCCCATGGATATTTACAAATAACAACAGCAGTAAATAATTACAAAACTGTGACTGGTGAACATAATATATCACAGCAGCAGGACGGTATAACGGCAAATATAAAATAACTTGTATTGCACGCGAGCTCTGATTGGTCAATTTCTATTTTGGATGAGAGCATCCAGAATAGAAATTTCCTGCCGATTGTATAGTCTCGCAACATCCCACGTGTTTGGATCAAAGTATCCAAACATGGAAGCCCATTTGGTATTTCTTAAATCCAAACACGGAAATTTCCCGCGACTTTTTTATTTGTTGTTATTTAATAAAAGACCGATACCGAATGGGTTTTTTCGTGTTTAGATACTCTTTTCGCCGAACACTTGGGATGTTGCTCGACTTTCGAAAGATAATTATTAAGGTAAAAAGTAAGTATATCCAAGCACGGAAACCCATTGTATTACAAAATTGTGACAGGTGGTCATTGGCTTTTGGCCAACTACTGGAATCCCAAAAACGACAAGCATAAAAATAATTAAATTGACGAATACTGGCTGCTCCTGATAGTGCTAAACTGTAAATAACTTACAATTATAAACATCACAAAAAACAACATGCAATCATTTCGACTTTAACCATAGCTAGCCCAACAATTGGATGTGGGTGACAAAACAGAAAACTCCCCAGTTTCTTCATGTTTTGATCGCGCTCTGCAGGCAGTCACAAGGCGACACGTATGGAGGTGATGTTATGTCTAAGGTTGGCAAGAAAATTTTATTTTGACCAGCAATGGTTTAAACAAAACAAAAATGGACATCTCTTAAAGAGACTACTCTAAAAAAATGGCAGCCTGTAAATGAAGGATAGTTTTACTAAATATGTACAGCAGTTTTTTTCCACAAAATGGGTTCACAAAATAAAAAAATACGAAATATTTTAAAAAACTTGCCGTGTCTTGATGCGGGATGCCAGTTGCCATGCATAAATTCCATTTTCAAAACACAAATACGACGAAATACAAGTTAAAATTTGTTTGTAATTATGTGTTCAATAATTTCTGGCCAATTAATGTCAAATTTTTCCGGTTAAGCTGTTTTATCGGTTTTTTAACTAGCACACGTGTTTTGAAAATAAAATTTATGCATGGCAACTGGCATTTCGCGTCGAGAAACGGCAAATTTCTAAACATTTCTTATTTTTTCGTTTTGTGAATACGTTTTAGTGAAAAAAGTGTTGTGTATAGAAAAAAGTGTTGTATATATATATATATATATATATCCTTCATTTAGAAGCTGCTAGTTTTTAGTGTAGTTTGTTTAATTTTTTGTTTTGTTTAAACTATAAATTGTCAAATAAAATTTTCTTGCCAACCTTAGGTATTACATTACCTCAATACATGTCGCTTTGTGACGTCACAGACTAGTCCTGCAGAGCGTGGTCAAAACATAAAGAAACTTGGGATAGTTTTCAGATTATCAGTCTATTTTCGTCACCCACCCTAATTGTTGGCCGCTAAGTTGGTCTACTTATGCTTCAATTCGGCTGCTTACATCGTAATTATTTTCTATGGAAAACGGTAGTGGCTGTGTAAAAATCAGTTTACAGAGTTTTGGTTTATTTGTTATTGATCTGGAAGGTCATCCCAACCATAGAGATTATAAATAACAGTAGAGTCGGCATCGACGGTGAAAGTGGGGGACGCGTTAATTGGGGGGCAAAATCAAGTCCGGGATGTTCACTCATTCACGATGTTGTCCGTCTTGTCCGAGGCCAAAATAAGTCGTTTTAAATGAGTTTTTTTTTTATTTCTAAACGGTTTTGACCTTAAAATATCACTTTAGAATGTTTAAAATAGTAAAACTAGTTCAAAAAAAAACACTGTTTTCCGGCAAAGCGACCTCAAACAACGAATAGAAAAAATTTTATAAAGATTTCAGTTGTTGCTAACGTGGTTGCTAAGGGGGCATTGATGTAGCCAATAGGCGCCTGGCTTAGCATCCGGGATTCTAATTTGCCCCCCATTAGTGCGCTCCCTTTTCAACTAATATTTTTTATACCAATGCTCCCTCCAGTGTTATTTATAATCTTTATGATTCCAACATACTTGTTGTTCTCAATAGTATGGGATTGTTAGTGTGTTCAGGTGTAGCACTTCGTCTAATATTTTATGCAATTCAGTTCTGGTGATCTTGTGTTATTTGCAAGAAGTAGTGTGTTCATACTGCCTCGTCCAAGAGATTTATAATACCACAGGTTGTCTTGTAAATCCGCACGCTATATATACCAATAAAGCTTATTGGTAACAACGTCTTAACAATCCCAATTATTTATTGGGTACAACGACATTCATTAAAGCATGACTTATTTCCATACAAAATACTAGGTAACCATATCTAGTTGAGATATTCAAGAACGAGATATTTTGTGAAGTATACCTGATCCAAACCCAACCCTAAATTTTATAACAAACTTCTTATCCTACAGTAAATATGTTTGCAATAAACTTTTACCGGCCCTGTTCACCGCGTAAGCTGAAATAGAAAATCTAAATTTGGCTTCCACTGCAATATAGTTTTAATGCAAATAAGTCATGCTTTGATGAATGTCGTTGTACTCAATAAATTATTGACAGATTTAGCAAGAGGTCGTGAACGTCAAAAAGGACGTGAAAATGGCGTGGCAAGCTTTACGTATTTACGTCGCCAACAAATTAGGACGCCAGTTTCCCGCGAATCCACGCCATTTCACCTCCTCTTTGACGTCCACGTCCTTTTGCTAAATCTGTTTATTGGGATTGTTAAGACGTTGTTACCAATAATTTATTGGTATACAACGTGCGGTACGGGTGTTCTCGTGTTGATATGGCATCTCGAAGAAATCAGCACTGCAAGAATAAATCAAGAAGAAAGGTGGATTAATTTATGCAAGTGTTTCATCAAAATACCCAAACACCGATATGGTGATGATTGCCTTAGCTTTGCTCTTTTTTTATGAGTTATTAATGAATTTGAAATGTTACTTAGAAGCCCGTTTTTGCATGCGTTCCATACCGGCAATGAGTTCAGTGGTGTGTGATAACTAAATTTGTGTGGCGTACTCCACTTTGCGAAGAAGCAAATAAGATATGATGTGTTCGACAGTTTGCTGGTTTTGATCCTTCTTGTTGTTATCAAATAAAACCCAACAGAGAGTTCCAAAATTAAATGGCTACCTTTTAAAATTGAAATTACGTATTAATTTTGGCGAGCTATTTTATTCAATTTCAAAGGATTTTTCGTTCATGCATTAATGAGTGACGAAAGCCAATTTACACTCATAGAGAACGCTTTTAGGAATGCCGTTTTAGTTGCTGATATCGCTTTGAATTTAAACAAGTTTTACACTGTGGCTATAGTTCGTGTACGGGTGTAACTTAATTCGACAAACGCTCTTTGTTCTTCGTTCAGTTAGTCCATTTTATGTGTGTTGAATAATAATTTTAACATTTTTCAATTTGCGCTGTTGCATGCATACGGTTAAATGTGAATAAAAATGTCTGTATTTAAGCATTTGTAATTCAAAATCATTACGATCAACTAACACGCTTATTTGAATTTAAAAAGGTGGCGTTTTGGGTAAACCTGTAGAAACGTTTTGGCTTCAGAACATTGAAAAATCATCATCAGTTGTAAACTTTTGCATTTAACAAAACAACATGGGCTTAGTTAAGGTTTCCAAAGGTTTTCGTTCCATGTTAAAGTAAGATTTCATTCCCGTGTGCGTTCAGCAATGTTTTAACCGACATTTAAAATTATAAACAGTAAAAAAAGGAAATTTTTGATGAAAAGCAAAGAAAAATTTATGGTGTATGACACCATGCATAACTCTACAGAACTTCCAGAAGTGCTTGTGTGGCAGGAAACTCTTATATATATTATCATTTATTTCAAATAATTACCCTTTTGATTGGCTGATAATCAACAGTGAAATCGCAATATCAACTTTTGTTGTACTGACCTTGAAATCGTGACATGAATGAGATTGATATAAGAAAAATTATCGACAGATTAACTTCATTTTGCGTGATATAGAAAACATTATGACGTTATATGACGCTTTGGAATGGAATCGCTTGTCTTGCAACAGAAATAGCTTCCACACTGAGTGACCTCGCCGACTTAGAAGCAAACGAAATTAAGCCAGGTTAACACTGCAAAACTACTAGAGCATCAAATGCCGGTAAAACAAGTTAAGAAGAATAAAAACAACATTTAAATTTTCAGCAACACTGTGAAAAATTTGCCGTTATAATCACGAAATTTCACAACAAAGTGCTGCTGTTTGCATGTTTTAAAAAATTTTAGAAAACATTACAATTTGGTCTTGCATGATATGAAGAATTCTTAAGCCCTTAATCTATGCCAACAACCTAAGTGGGTTAGCAATCTAACTTGGCGTTTACGCACGTGATAATATGCACACGCGCCCAGTTGACGCAATCGTCATCCGTTAGAATATGACGTAAGAGTTCAGCCAATGAGCGTCTGCTTATTAACTAATTATCTACGTAAACAAACAGTGCTAAAGAATAGGATGCTGATAATGAAAATGTTGCGGTATTTTTGATTGTTTTTAGAAATTTTTCCAGTGGGAAAGCAGAAAGAAGATGTTATCTAGTTACAAAGTATCTAGAAACAACAAGACTTCAAAATGTTATCCTCTTCCCGATGTTTCACAGGTGGTCGTCGATCCTGACACGCAGCAACGATATTTTCGCGGTAGACTACTGGGGAAGGTAGTTTAAAAAGCCATTGTGTATCAATTAAATTTCTGTAATTCCATCGTTATTTATATAGCTGCTTCGTGCCTTTATTCACAGGGTGGTTTTGCAAGATGTTACGAAGTTACAGATATGAAAACAAACCAAGCATTTGCTTGTAAAGTTGTTGCAAAAGCAAGAATAGCTAAACCTCATCAAAGACAGAAGGTATAGATTGAGAACTCTAAATACATAACTGCAATGAAATACAGCTATTTAAACATAACATTCGACTATTGCTATTACAGGTATTAGAATAGCCTTTTAAATTAGGGTAAAATTTTCATTTATACCTTTATACACCTAGATAATTAATGAAATTGAAATACATCGATCTCTTGATAACGCTTATGTCGTTGGTTTCAATGCATACTTTGAAGACGAAAAAAATGTTTATATTCTGCTGGAGCTTTGTAGTCGAAAGGTAAATGTTGTCTATAGTATATATTGCCAAGATCTAAAATATATTTTGAATACGTTACTTCATCACTCAGCGTAAAATTGTCCTACTTAAATTCTGAAGCTGATCTGAAGTATGTAAAAAGTTTTATACTGTATTTGGTTATTTTATTTACCGCCCCTGTCCATAAACTACTTATTATTACAAATTTTCTCGTTAAATTTAATTTTACCGCAAGAAACGTATCTTAGAAGTTTTTCAAAATTATTCTTTCTTTGATTATACGCCCAACGGATGTGACCTGTTGTAATTTTTGTACATGCAATAGAGGATCAACAAACAAACCAGGATCATTGGACTATAAAACTCCAATTCCGTTTATGTTATCAATGATTATAGAAATTTTATTAAACAGCAAGTTGATTTTTGTACGAATAACGATTGTTATAAATAACGTTAAAAACAAAACATTTTACCTCAAAAACCGTATTTATAAACAGAAAGGCTAGTTAAAGAGATAAATTATATTTGCAGGTACCTGTTGGTTTTGTGTTGAAATATCTTACATCGTATTAGATATAACAGCCAGAAGAACGATTTTTATTTTAATAGTGTGTAGCATTACATGCCTGTGCAATTATATAAAGTTTTTAATGAGTCTGTTCTCAATTTTGAACTCAATTTTGTCTTTGGTTTATTTCTCAGTCTTTAGTACAACTTTTAAAACAACGAAAATGTCTTATGGAACCCGAAGTGCGTTATTTCATGCATCAAGCTATCATGGCTTGTAGTTATCTCCATTCTCAAAAGATCATCCATCGTGACATTAAACTAGGCAATTTTTTTCTAAACCACGACATGGAATTAAAGCTTGGTGACTTTGGTCTTGCTTGTAGAGTAGGTACTTCAAACCACCACGAAATGTAAGTTGGGACCATCATGTCCAAACAGGATGGCTATTTTCAATAGGAAACACATGTACATTGTAGGTCATTAGCACGGGAACTGCATAAGGCGCACCAGTAACTGGGCGTCACCTAGAGGCTTACAGGGCTTACTGGGGACTGTGTTATAAACATCAGGACAACAGTATACGGTATCAGTATTACTACCATAACTTGGGTTGGGGAAAATAACAGGGTACAACAGTAACGGTATCAGTATTGCTATTGGGATTAGGGCACCGACTCGCGGAAACAACTGGAGATGGTGGGAAAAAGATTTTGTTTCACGTTACTTTATATAACTTAGTCGGCTTAAAGCGGAAATGCAGCAAAGTTTCACGTAAACATTTTCTGATTGCATGCTAAGATCGTCTAATATAACAAACTGCCACTTTTGCGCAGGCAACTTTGTTATTTTGCTTCATTTGTGAGTTATTTATGTTTATGCGAATCTAACACTTATGACATCACATTGCATATTAATAAGTTTGTGCAAGAAGTTCAGTTTTCGCTCTGAGCACGTGACGAAGTACGCAAAATTCTGACGTACTCATATACGTATTTGTCTAAGAATGAAATTCGTTGGAAACTTCCAATAAATTGTAAGAACTCATTATGCAATGCGATGTCCTCAGTATGATACAACCTCGTTCCCAAGGTTTTCGATATCCGCCTCCCTGCAGAGTATGATATTTGCATATCAAACAAACCTGAACATCTCAGGAACAAAGCAGGATAACGAAGTTTTATAAAAGTGGTAGTTTATCATTTTAGATGATCTTTAGCATGCAGTGATAAAATGGTTAGGTAAAATTTTGCTCCATTTTCACTTTTTTTGTTTTAACATCAAAGCTTGTCTGTAATCAGTTGTTTATATAGTTTAAAAAATAAACCGCCGTGTTTAAATATAAGCAACAGACATTTTGGCACTAAGGACTTGTAATCACCGACACGGTAGTAATGAATGACGTAAACTGCAGGGGAATTTGCATTGAGTGCAAAATGTCGTCCAAGTGTCTTCTTGCGATCACTTTCTTTTGAAAAGTGTTCTCTCAAACCCATCTAAGGAAACACATTTCACATGAGAGCTTGCAATTCAAAAGAAAAAGATCGCAAAAAGACGATCCAGTGACCTGTTCTAGAGAATGGAAATCCACCTTGACTGACATACCAAGACTTTTGCATCGCTCTATCCAGTCGTAGGCAGTGAGTAGAAGCTAAGCTACGACTTTCATTCCTTATCACAATAATGCATGTACTGGTTTATGCAAATAAAATCGCGAGAAAACCAAATAGAACACAGTAACTTCCAACAGCCAAATATCTTATATTAAGACCCAGTTGTAAACTGCACATGCATGCACACCGAGTTTTCTGATATGATATCATAATTTACTGCAATTTCTATGTGTCAGCTGTAACTTCTATTTTTAGGACTGTGTGTGGGACACCCAATTACATTGCTCCAGAGGTTTTAAAGAAAGGCTGCCACAGCTACGAAGTTGACACGTGGGCTCTGGGTTGCGTAATGTGAGTTGAATAAACAGAACTTAATTTAAAAACTCAATATCCAACGCACAGATAAATTAAATATTTGAGATGTATAGGCCTAATAACCAGAACTACTTGTTATTTCTTAGCTCAATTATAATAGTTTTACTCTTACTTTTATTGTTGTCGTTGTCGTTGTCGTTGTCGTTGTCGTTGTCGTTGTCAAACACGACCTTCTTACAAAAGCTAATTGGAGAGGAATCTCAAATTGTGACGTCGTCTTTTAACATCCGACGTTAAATTCATAAATCATAAACAAACAACTCAAATATTTTTTTTTATATTAAGGCCTTAGTTTACAATTGCAATCAGATTTGCGTTGTTTTATAAAATTTAACGACATAAAAAATGCTTCTTTTACACACATACCAGCTATTATTCAAAAGGTTTACCTTTGGTTTATTTAAATAACTTTATATTTACTCTCTATTTATCAGGTACACCCTACTCATCGGTAGACCACCATTTGAAACAATGTCACTTAAAGAAACTTACTCCCGAATCAAACGAAATCAATACGATATCCCATCAAGAATTTCTACAACTGCGGCGAAACTTATTGGTAGATTTCTTAGCAGTAACCCGCAAAATAGACCTGATCTTTCTTCAGTATGCGAAACGGACGAGTTTTTTGTTAAAGGTTTTATGCCAAGTTCCCTACCAACTTCATGTTGCGTTGCACCTCCACGATTTACAGCTCTTCACAGGTCATTTAGAAATTCGGAGAAAAAAATAATTATAAAGCCATCTCCCAATGAGAAAGTAGATTATGTTTTGACCAAATTAAATTTAAATGATGAGACGTCTGGCAGAAATATTCAAGCAAAATGGAATGACAAGGAAATAATAGAAAGCATAAACCCTAGTCCATGCCAAGGTTTGTTATTAAAGTTATAGATTATTATCTAAGCGCAAGTCGTGTTCGTACCTCAAAACAATGGCGTAGTAAGTCACAGTAAATACTGTTCCTTCGCTAAATGTTTAAAAATTAAGATACTATATAATGCAAAGATAATTTTCCTAAAACATTCCTTTGAAAACTATTGAAATATAACTTTGTAGTACTAAATACGACCATACAATTTGTATTATTAGAATATTCACAAATACAACATTATTTATAAATACTATATTTAACAATTAGACAACGAGTACGAGTTGTCTATGAGCAGGTTGCAAGGGCGCAGTTGACTATCGCTCATAGAGTTGACAATGCTCATAGACAACAAGGACGAGTTGTCTAATTGTTTTAGTATACATTCAGTTCCACACTAGAAAAAATATTTTTTCTTATCTAAGCTAATGAAAATGTTGTTTTTTTGGCAGGATTTGTAATAGACAACGACTAAATGTATACTAATTATTAATATGACTATGCTTGGTTATAAGATTTTCTCATTAGTTTTTAACCAATCCAAGGATTACTGGAATAGAAATACCATTCAATCTCAAACTAGTTTCTATTTTTGTAGAAGAAAGTGTTTATGTAGTTGTATCACCGGATGGTCTTTACAGAAAATTATCATCATGTCTTTCTTGTATGCCAAAAAATATCGACAGTCCTCCATCAGTTGATTGCTCAACAATATCTAGTGAAAGTGAAAAAAATTCAAACATTTCTGCAATTGACGGTTCCTCAGATATTTTACAAAAGATGTTTGTTTCTAAGTGGGTTGATTACAGTAACAAGTATGGTTTTGGTGCAGAACTGTCAGATGGTACAGTCCTTGTTAGGTTTAATGATGGAACGAAAATGGCGTTGACTCGAGATAGGCAGTAAGTTTTAAATTAGAACCATAGCTATCTAAATAATCTTTTTAAAGGGAATAGTAATGTTTTTATTGTCTTAAATTGAAAAAGTAAAAAATTTGGTAACTTCTTTTAAGAATTTTGTCATTTGTTTCTTCTTTAAATATTTCTCTTGTTTTAAAGGTATTTGCTTCAAAGTTTACACGCCATAATCTAAAGTGTGCTATCTTAGATCAATTTTCGAAAACATGAGCTCAGATGTTGATGACGTCACAACCAGGGTAAACTGCTTCTGGAGTAAGCAGGTTTGAATTCAAACATATTTAAGATATACTTGGACTGTTGAGAAGAGAATGATCAAGATTGTGATTCATATGGACTTGTAGTCCTAAAAATAAAAACCCGCATGACCCAGATGTTGACGTCGTCGTATATACATTTCCATGCATAATTATAATAATCTAAGATGGCGAACTTGAGAACAGGATTAAGAAACTTTGAAGTAAAATATCTCCAGAATAAAAAGAAGTATGACAAAATTGTAAAAGATGTTATTAAATAGTTTTATATGTTTTTTCATTTCAGACAATAAAAAAATATGTTGCCATTTCCATTTAATATCTACAATAACAGCAAAAGTCATGCTCTTAGGAAACGTTTAGCATGTTATGTGTATTGCTTTTGACGACAGCGACTACACACCCTTAGATTTACTCAAATCATAGTTACTGGAGTACATGGTTTGGAAACTCGATTAAAATTCAATAGAACTCATTATCTATGTTGGGTAATGTTTATGCAAGTTTGTGGTCCTTCCTCGTCACATGACTATTGTATTTTGGGGTGAATGACCAAT
>JAOBAZ010088890.1:0-11724 GCA_026546875.1 Pteroeides caledonicum | reverse complement strand
TACATATATATATACATATATATACATATACATATACATATACATATACATATACATACATAATATATATGCAGCCACGCATTCTTGACTCGACTTGTTATAATATATAAATATATGCATATATATATATAGAGAGAGAGAGTTTAGATTTGTATATAGTTTATTTATAATTGTAGTTTATTTATATATACATTTAATGCAATACTTGAAGTTTTAAGCCAGTGACGAGGGCGACCATCATGGAATTCTTTTAGACTGAAAAATGCGGTATAAATACATATAATATAAAACTCTTACCTTGGTGTAATGATACCACTACGCCATCATCGACAGGAGATTAATGAACCTTCATAATCAAGATGTTTTTCCATTATAACATTCCTACTTTACAATCATAATCCTAGTTTTTGTCTTTTTTCGTTAAAAAAATCCCAAATCCACAATAGTTATTTTCCCAACAGACTCTATTCAAGATTATTATAATTGTTTTTTTTGTTGCCACCAAATTCCATCGAGCATGACATACCAAGTCACAAACACTAAATTGGTACCCGCTGGTTGTGGACAACTCGACAAAATCAAGCGTGTACTCTTGGCAAATAGCAAAGCGTAAACTTGAAAACCTTCTTATTTTTATGGTTTTTGTGCAATAAAGTCTAACAAAATGTAGATTTTTCACAACAATTAACTGTTCTGGTAATAAGTTTTAAAAAGTTCTTAACAGTAATTGTGTTTTGCGCTCTTGCCGGCTACCCGATCTCGTGATGCATAAATTGTTTCCGTTAGTCATGTTTCGTAAAAAGTTAGTCAGTTGTCCTCAAGCAGCGGTCATTGTTTAACCATTTCTTTCGTTATTCTTATTGTTAAAATGATATTTTACGATTTAGCCCTGCGGACAACTTGTTGTTTATTATCGTTGTTTATTGTTAGGGAGATCGCAGTAATTGGCTTGCGCTGTTGCCGGATTCCTTGTGATGTAGAAATAGTTTACATTTCTAAGTTAGAGTTTAACCAAGTGACCAGAAGATTTTACTTGTCAAAAACCCCCGGCTAGAAACAAGTTAAAAGCTTAGTTCGTTCCTGGACGAGAGCATAACACTTTCCTTGATGTCATCGGTGACTAAGTGTAACGCTAAACCTGTGAAAAGGTCTTGCACGGCTAAAAAAGAAATTCAGATGTTGCAGGTCTTGCGAATTCATGCATTCAAGGTTTACACGGAACTTTGTAATTTATAACCCAGCACCGGTATGTTTCCCCTGGACGAAGTGAATTCGATTTGAATTCGATCGTCGTGTATGAAAATAAAACATTTATGAAACAAAAAACTCCATTGTGTGTATGAGTCATATGAATGTAATCAATGTATACCCAGGCAATGTTCTCACGATTTCCTGTTCATCAAGAAAGGCCCCCTGATGAAATTAGATAGCACTGGCAACACAGCATCAAAATATAAGTCGTGCTGATTACTGCTGATACAGTTTATTACGCAATCAACATCGGCGACTGTTTAATTGCTAGGGTGAAACTATCAACAACACTACAAATCCCCATGTTTCCCTACAACCTCGTAGGGAACCCTCGTACCTAAGGAAAGACACTCAAACACTGTGATTTTTGGTATATAATATATAACAAAAATACGCTAAATTATTGGTGAGGTAAAATGTTAAAGTGCCTATATGAAACAAAAATTATTATTGCCTTATCCGAAAGAGCTCGGAAAACTATAGAGTAAGTTATTTTACAATTTTTCGTTTACTTGCTTCGTTATTGAGATATTTTAGTTTGCTTACCAAGTGCACGCCAATACGTCACACATTTATGCATAATGAGCAGCACGAAAAACGTGATATCTCGCGGTGGTCGCCAACTAAACTTTCTTCCAACAATACTATGTATTTTACTGGCATACCAGCATACTAACACAGATGGCTTACCTCTTTCAGATACGACAATTATAATTTTCTCATCATAGCCTCTTTAAATTAACTAAGACCCATACTAAAAATTGCTTTGGCTGATATTCTAATATTACAATGCTTGTGTGAATGGTGTTTTTGTGTCAATAATACCTTAACCCATCCCCTGTTAACATGAAACTGTTAAAATTAACTATTTTCGTGGCGGGAAAACATTTGCCTCGAAATCTCCCATCATGTTTCCAGCAGGGCGGTAGCGTGCCACCACGTACGTATTGCGCCCATCAGAGGACTGGGACATAGCCATGCCAATCTCCTTTGTTCCCTTCCAAACGACCTGAAACAAGCCAGTGTTATTGTAATGATTAATGAAAAAGCTGTTACTGAGCCAATTAGGTGAGAATGTAGAGGAATAGCTATGTTTAAATGGCCAAAATGGAGGCGATTCACACAAAACTAACCCGTAAAATATAAGTTTCTTGAGACAATGCTATTTTATATATAAAACACTGAACAAAACAGTGCACGTTTGTGAAATAGATTTTTAAATATTTTCTTATCACGAGACACATTGGAATTACCTGAGTGAAATGTCCTGTGCCAGATGTGAAGCCAGCCCTATTAAAATGATATTTCTTTACTTCATTGTACCACATATCTACAGATTCTTTGGCAATGTTGTCACGACTAAAAAATGATCGGATACCTCACATTATTATATATATTATGCGTTATGCTTAGAGTCAGTTATAAGCTTTATTAGACCGACCCGGTACCTAGGCTCTCTTCTCTGACGCTCCTATGTCGCTGGGGGACATAGTAGTGTCAGAGGAGAGAGCCTGGGTACCAGGTTGGTTTAGACAGGTTTAAATCGAGCTCCGGCAAGGAGAACTAAGCCATACATGTACTCGACCTTTAACTGTAATTGGCTGGTGTTCAGTCAGAAATGCGCAAAACTGTTGGTCAGCAGCAAACTCGAACTCGCATTCAATCTATACCACCCTATTGGCGCGATATTTAACGTGATATTTTTCGTAATTCTTAATATAACTTTTGCTTGAATAGTTTACTCTAAGTTACGTAAGACAATCTTATCTCTCACGAGAGAGCTATTCCACGAGATTCAATTAAAAAGTGTTGAAAAAACAGTAAACAGTAAACACAACAAACACAGTAAACACAGTAAACACAGAACACAGTAAACAGTATACACAGTAGTAAACACAGTAAGAAACACAGTAGTAAACACAGAAACACAGTAGTAAACACAGTAGTAATCACAGTAAACAGTGGAAAAAGTTCTGCTTATAAGCCTCACGCTATAAAGTATTCAGTATCACTTTATATAATTAGATCTAATTCAGTATCACACACAATTAGACAGTAATTCAGAGTCACACACGATTTTCTTCGACAAGTGATGCACAGTTAGACCGCACTTGTAAGTTTTGTTTAATGGCAAAGATATAATCTTGTTATCGGAGAAAATTAAGAATGAAGGTAGAAAAATCTGACTTGGTAAGAACATAAAATGGTCAGGTTTGCACGTTAATAGGATCAGCACCAGACTTTACTATACCAATGTGCCAGATTTTTTGTAGAAACTTCATTTAGCTAACCATCTGTCAAAACCGTGGTTATACTTTACCTGCCACCAAAAAAAGCAATGTTCTCGCCGTCCTTGCTCCCCTGGTCGTGTTTCAGTGTGTTCATGCGCGCGATTTTATCGGCCCAGACCTGCGCGCCACGCGCCAGCTCGTTATTCCATGTGACATCAGGTACTTGATGTAATCTTCGGTAATGGTTATGAAGTTTCAGAGCCTGATCTTTGAACGACCCGCTAGCTAAAACTGGTGAAGGTTTCGTAGACGCAGCCTTAAATTCTGCTGGCAAAGGGGTACTTTTTGATTTGCCATCTCCACCAGAAATATTAAGAGACTTAAATTTATGCGTCGGTTCTTCCAACTTTGTTTCAGTGAATTGTTGGTTCGAGGCTGGCTGTCCGCCTGTACTTGTATATGTGATTGTGCTTTTCACTGTTCGAACACCCTGCGGAGTCTGGGTACGAACTTCTTTTACTACAGTCCTCGTGTGGGTACCATCGGA
Source organism: Pteroeides caledonicum (assembly GCA_026546875.1). Classification (NCBI taxonomy): domain Eukaryota; kingdom Metazoa; phylum Cnidaria; class Anthozoa; order Scleralcyonacea; family Pennatulidae; genus Pteroeides; species Pteroeides caledonicum. Next base: position 7,695 of record JAOBAZ010088890.1, on the reverse strand, counting down.
ATTTCCGCCTGATCTCTCCACCACGCGAGATTTCTGCGTATGCTCAACAGGTTGGGTACTTTTGGAAGATGGTTTGTAGCCATCTTTAGATGTGCTAAGAAAAATGAATTCAGAGTTGACATATGTGGTATTAAATGTATAGTGAGTGACATCGTCAGTTAAACTTTTTAAAGTTGGCTTAACAATATATGACCAACAAAGCATTGCCGATTCATTTCTAAACTTAATGTTCCTTAATCTACTTAATATCAACTTGTTGTGTCACAAGAATTGCAGGAGGACTAATGATCGTTTTTCTAAATATATCAAAATACCCTCTAGAAATATTACCGACATTTTAAACTATCTATTTTTGTACAGGAGCATCGTGGCAGTAGTTGAACAAGGGGAGGGCTAACAGCAAATTTTCCGACAGATGTATTCATATAAACAACCTTACGAAATGCCTGACAAACTTCAAAATCTAGCAAAACTTCAGAGAAACCGAGATTTCCGACAAATCTCAAATTCTCAAAAAGGTGAGGCATAGTTCCCTTCTGAACTTCCACGACACGCCTGTACATTTTTATTCATTACCTCGGGGAAACATTTTCGTTGAATTTCCCCATCATATTCCCTGCTGGACTGTAGCGAGCAACTACGTAAGTACTTCTTCCGTCCGGAGTTTTTGCCCTTGCCATTCCAAGCTCCTTGGAATCCTTCCATACCACCTGAAGAAAGCGTATGTTCGGTTTAGATTATAAAGTAAGTCATCTTCAAGGAGAAATAATAAGCGTGTTTGACAGTGTATCATATTGAGCAGTTGCGCTGCCAGGGGGGAGCGAAGGGAGGGGGGAGCGAAGGCAGGGGGGAGCCCCGCCTTATATTCTTCGGGGAGGTTTTTTAGATGTGTTCAAATCCATCGTGAGGTTGTCGGAGGTGTTGTTTTAGTTTCTCAGCGTTAAGTTGGCCCGAACTACTCTCTTGTTAACACAGATACAAATGTGATTTAAGACCTTTGCGCTGTTCTCTATGCAAGTCTGCTCAAAATGAAGTAAATGCTGTTTCAAAGACACAAAATTTTCTGAGAAATTTTCTGCGTATAAAAAGAGACATGCCTTTTCTATTTATACGCAGTAGCTTTCTTATTTAAAATGGAGTCGAAAACACTACCAGAATTTCTCAAATTTTGTCATATCTGCCCAATTTCGCAACTTCCAATTTATTAACCCTACATTGACCACCGTAGCACAGAGTAGTATTTTACTCTGGCTAACGCCAGATGATTTTACTTGTCAGTGGGGAAAATGCCTGGTTAATAGAGGGTTATGTACACATTGTTAAAAAAGACTTTCAAAATTTATATTACTCCAACAAGAAAAATAATGACATATGGGTCCAGTAAATAATGACATATAGGGCCAATAAAATAGTCGCATAGGAGCAAGTGACCGTACAAAACGTTTTGCAAAACAAAATATCATGGACTTTTTGGTCGATTACTGCAAAAAAGCCAGAACAATTGATCTATAGTAGATATATTGTCGTGACAAGAATCAATTGAAAGTAACTGACAAGAACTTTTTCACCGCTCATCAAACGATTTCACTTGTCAAGCAAAGAGCTGTCGCAGTGAAAGCGTTCAAACTATCTTGTCAATTAACTATTTTATCTGCTGGTCGACTTCTAGTATTTTACTTTGTTCTGAATGATTCTGCCTTCTTCAACCAATTTTCCGACATATGGGGCCAGTCCCCGCCACCCTAAGCCAGTAAAACCGTTCACTTTATTTCTTCTTTTGTGATGTCAACATGGTACTGCTTCACTTTTTACGAAATTTCCAAATACTATAGTACCAAGATAGTACCACAAGCTATCTCTTCAAAGGTAGGTTTGCGCTATCCTAGCATTGAAGCTTGACCCACTATTTTAATGTAATATGTTAGAATCTACAGTTCCTTGACATTATAACACTTGACCCAATTCACAACAGTTCTATTAAAGAAGCAAAGTTTCAACAAAAGCAGGCCCCAATAATTTTGCTTCTCAACTTTTCAACTTCTCAACTTTTATTTGCCTATAGTTAAACTAACCGAGCTTTGAACAACCGGCCTTTACTTATTCACTCAGTTCTTTTAATATCTTTTGGAAAAAAAGAAAAGACGTTACGGCAGAAATCAAATATCCAAGTCAATTGTTATCTGCATGGGTTTTTCTTAAATACTTCTTATTATAACGACGCAACCCAGCCCCATCTAACAATATGTTATCGACATTCGTAGTATGGCAAGAGTGGTGTGTCTTCTAAGTCCCAATTTCACAAAGCTTACCTTCGAATCAAATTTTGAATCGGTTTTGCCGAAGCCATTGCTGTTTCTTACAACATGATGTGATCGTTCCACTCTCCGCTGCCACTGACTCATTCTATTAGCTTGTCTTGCTTGAGAACTACATATAAGTTTTATATAATAATTACCATATTGCAGCTATATAAACCGCACATCCTCTCTCTCTCTATGCAATGTTTTAATTATCCGAATCTATACAGTATATACAGCATCTTAAGAAACCTTGTATAGAGTTATTTTCTAATTATGTTAGTAACGAATTATAGTAAGAATTCATCAAAAATATTAAATTATAGCCATAAACTTTGTGCTGGGCGTTATACTAGCGTATAATCCCCTAACGAATCCCACAATAACATACCGAGAAAATTTTTGTTAGATTAATAAGACCAGAGTGAAATATCAGCAAATTAAACAGAGCTAACACTATTTTGAACATTCAGCAACAAATTCTTAAATTTACAAAGATTACGGATTTCTGGCTGAGCTACCGGAAACATGCACATTGAGGGCCATAAAGCAATTATAGCGATACTGAGTGTTTGGTAGGATAGAAAGGAGAGTAACATATTTTATAAGCGTTTCTTGATTGACGTTATAATTTGGGATTCCTTTATTACAATTCCTTGGCTACTTCGTAATCGAATCGTTTAGTGTAATCCTAGAATGGAGTTTGTGATTTGTCTTTCAGTTTTATTAATAAAACATATTCACATTAAGACGTTAATACGCAGACAAAACGCCATTTAAACCGATATAATTTCCAATGTTTTACTTTTCTCGACTTCCCTCAAAGACTGCTACTAGTGATGGCTTAGACAAAAACGGTCTGAAGAAAACTGCAATATTCTTTAGCAATCGATCCATCGACTCCACGCCAGGTCAGGATTGTTCCTAATTATTGTGGTATGCAGACTCAAAACATCTTATTCAAATGCTAATTTCACACCTTGCTTATTTTATATTTATTTTAATGTTGAAACATAACAGATACATTTTAGTGTTAAACTGTGACCTATAAAGGTATCTAATTATCACTACATGGTGATAATAACATAAAGTAATATATAATAGGAACGAAACGATAAACAACAATGGAGCGTATAATATTGGGCTTGTGTAAACTACACCAAACAAACTATAGTTTCAAACTTAAACAAAGGGCCAAAACATTAAACTCGTAACTTTTGAATGCTGAAGGATGGGGATACTACAGTAAAACGTTTCTGCTTTTGGGAAATCTTACTCGAGGGGGTAGTCCCAACATTCTAGGGCAATAATTGTAACGTATTCTGAACTATGAAATAAAACTCATTCGTAGATCGGCAAAATTAAAACAAAAACAGCAAATACAGAGTAGATTTATAGATACATACTACAGCATGGAAGACGAGCTTAAGAATTACCTTATTATGATGTAGTACTTTTGAATGTTAAAAAGAAGCAACCAAAGCCAACATCAAGTGTTTAAAATATAACTTGACATAATATTAAATATTAATTTCTTATACATCTATTCTTTTCCTTTGTCATGCTAAAACCTCACGTGTGGGTTGGGAGATTAGATGAGGTGTATAAAAAATTGTATACTTTTTGCTAGTAATATACTGCAGCGGTTACACATGATACACCATTTTCGAAGAATAAACATGCTTTTATTTACAATGTAGGTTCTTTCATTTTCGAAAATACGAAGGAAGGCGAACATACAACTACAAGAGCCAATATTGATTGCGAAACATGCAATGCACCTTTTGCATTCAAGGCCGTCGGAAGTAAATCAACACCGGGGGGTCTACCAGGATGAAGAACAAAATTCCCTCCTCTACGCGCCTATTTTCTTCTTCAGGGGGCGCTGCTTCTGTTTAGGGCATTTGATCAGGTTCAAATCGATGACGAATAGCGCTTACGCAAAAAAAAAACACAGTAGACATGACGTTCGGTTCAATATAGCTTAGTATTCTGTGAAAGTTTCATTAGCTACTTTCTTGAATAAATCGTTACTCCTTTTGTATGTCTCTGCTTTTGTGCGTTTTACTTATATAAATGAAAATAACTGAAGAGGTTAAAATGATTGAGTGGTCCCATACATTACATAGCTATTCATCACTGACCTCACTAGTTCCCCTCAAATGATGGAATAGTCTGTCCGTGACTATTCCTGGAAACGTTGTGACATCAGCTGTATGATGAACCTTGCTTGTATAAGCAATGGTTGTCAGAAAACACAGCTTTGGTTCTTGTCGAAAAACAAGATGGTTGAAGAAGGCGAATTAATCAGGAATATTTTACACATTCGTGTTATTATATTTTATATAAAATCACATTTTTACTTTTCTTACATACAATAAACTAATTACTAGATAAACACGTTACTTAACTTATACCAATCAACATTTGATTAAGGTGTTAAATATTTGAATAATGAGTCAGTCTTTTTGCTGTAACTTGAATAGCCACCCAATGTTTGATAGGAGAAATAGCTTAATGTCAAATCTAACTTCAACTCTAACCCGAATCTAAACCACTAAAGCAAACCATCTCAGATCTAAGATAATTATTACGGTATAGTTTTTGTAAGTTTATAGAACATTAAACCGTACGTTTTACAGGTATTCGGATCCTGAAAGATTAAGAGTCCGTTTTGTGGTGATGATGTATGAATAACTAGATGAGAGCGCAGTGTGTGATGTGGGGTGTTTAATATAAGGGGGGTGCGCAGTGTGTGATGTGGGGGGGGTTGTAGTTGAGTTTAAGGTTCAGGTTTACGTTAGCGATTAGATTTGTCGTCGATAACGTACTTTTTCGATTCGAAGATCAATGGGGCCCATTCTCTCAGTCACCTCAACTGCAAATATTTGATCGAGTCATGACCATACATTTAATGTCAGTAGCACGACGAGATATGTTTGGATCGCTTTGCTCACAGTCTGTCTTCTCATGTATTATCATTATTACAGACATGTCGGGCCAATAAGGTAGTGACAACCTGTGAGGTCTTCTCTCCCAGTTCCCACGTTGTGCTCCAAATTTGGTTCTGACAACATTAAATTTTAATGTGGTTTACATGGGATCATATTCAATTAACATGTGGTCACGTGCACTTCACATACGATTCACATGTAAAATTTGAACATGATATTATATTCTAATTTTCGTATAAAGGAAGGCTACTAACTTGCGTAAAATGTCCGGTTCCCGACTGGAATCTAGCATCGTTGTAATTATAATTTTCCACTTCACTATACCACATGTTAGTTGCTTCTTCTGCCGCAGTATCATACCTGTTTCAAAACAAATTTCAATGCGAAGCTAAAGATTGTGTAATTAAAGGGAGCGGCACGATAATCAGCGACGTTTTTCAACAAACGTTTTTCCATTCCCGCGCTGGCGGAGTCGCACACAAAAGTAAGTTTTCGGGTAAGAACAAGAAGCCATTTTAAATGTTCAATGGAAAAATGAAGGTTATACTGTAGTTTGTATTTTCCTCCCAAAACTTCAAAACTAAAATAGATGAGGTCCACTTTAACTACTGTATATAGTTGTAAGAGGGAGAGCACTAATAAACATATTGACTCTCGTATAATCGCCCAAGTTGCAACAAGCTTGTTACCAGCTTGCTACAAGCACAGTAACAAGCCGCAAGCGAGATGCGTTCGCAAGCCTTGTTCCAGAGTTGTTGAGAAATTGCAGCAACTTGTTACCATGTTGTTAACAAGTTGTTTAATCCTGCAACCTTGTAACAACTTGATATCATCCCGCAGCCATCAACTTGTTAACTTGATATCCACAAGCCTGTAGCAACTTGATGAACTAACAGCCTTGGTGTATACTCATGTACATCCATAAAAAGGAAAATTGGGCTACAACGAAGTATTTAACAAATAAAATTAGACTGGGTACCTGCCAGAAAACATTGAGAGATTTTCGCCAGCGCCGTTTCGTTCTTCTTTGGTGGCATGAAGAAGTGTTTGGCTGCTAGCAAGTTTGTTAGCCCATGTTTGAGCCTGCTTTGCCAACTTTGTGGACCATGTTAAGTTTGCTGCTTGGTGGTTTTTACGATATTTGTTATGAACCTCTAAAGATTCCCTCGCGAAGTTATCTGAAAGAAAACATTGACTTCATAATCATATCTGGTAAAACTTACTGCACCACATGCTGAAAAATCTAATGGGAATATATGCGATTGGTGCATGCATTGTTCTGAGATATGAACTGATAACTTGTTGACATGGAGGGCGTCTTGACCGGCTTATAATTCGTGGTTTCTCGGAAGTCAGATGTTTTGGATTCGTCTGAAAATTTCCAGCCATTTTTGGCGTTGTTCAAAGAGTTTATATACCTGTCGAAAAAATTTGCAGTTAGGCCCCTGTCCAATAACTACCACACCACCGTTGGCACCTCAAGACCGGTCTCACGAAGGAAAATGTTCTAATCCAGCATCAGCCAAAATCTTTTTATATTGACTAGTGCTTGAAAGTCATGAAACGCTTTCCTTTCATAAGCATTTACGATGCCATATAAACGCTATTTTTCAATTTGTCCAAGCAGTTATCAAATAAAAATCTGCTTCAACAGTTCCTATTACGTCTATTGACACTAAACCTTACCCATAGATTAATGCGGACAATTGCCGCTGTTGTTGTGTTTGAGTAGAAACTCTAAAAAGCTTGCAGTCTGTAAGCGAAAAAAATATGAATGATTGATAGCAATTGACCACACCAAATTAAAACCATAAAATCTACGTCAAAACATCATCGGACAATGCATTTTGTCTATCTAACCCAGCGGCTGATTTTCAAATTAAGATTTAAAAAAATTTAAATGGAAGAATTTATGTATCGGACCGTGACTTAAATATACAAGGATTAAGAGTTGGATTAACAAGAAAAAATTGTCCAAAAATAGTCAAAAGCGAATCTTCTGTAGGTCAAGTAAAAACTTGAAAAACAAACTAAATAATAAAGTATATCTTGGCTATACTTTCACTCTTCTAAACGTACAGTGATAATCATTTAGATTCTTTTGCAAGTAAAACTTGACAGTGTATAAGCATGGAAACCGAAGAATTTAGCCTTGTGTTTACTCGATTAGAGTAATTTACTATGCAATGCATTTGTTAAATTTGCTAAACGGAAGAAAGTTTTTTTAGAAAGTTTGGCTTTGACAAGGATTATAAAACCCGATTTGGTTTTATAATCCTTGCCAAAGCCAGGCACTGCCAGGTAGATCGTAGTTGCAAATTATGCTGTATATGTTACTGTTTGTGCATGTACATCAAATTTGAAATTTGAAAAGTATTCAATTAACAAATATTTCGTGCTCAACACGTTTGCACCAAATTTACAATTAATTAGGCCTATATATA
>JAOBAZ010088889.1:0-19548 GCA_026546875.1 Pteroeides caledonicum | reverse complement strand
TCTGTCTGTCTGTCTGTCTGTCTGTCTGTCTGTCTGTCTGTCTGTCTGTCTGTCTGTCTGTCTGTCTGTCTGTCTTTGTCCGTCTGTCTGTAGCTCTCTACTAAATATTATTATTATTAATACAGATCATTCCAGGAAAACATCCCACCTGAGTATTCAGAAGTATCGACAGGTTCCGAGAAAGATGTGTTTCATCAGAAATTCTCTGTCGCTGTTCATCCTCGCCTCCCTGTATTTCTTTGCTCAGACGGTTACATTGTTACTATTTTACAGTTTATTAATCAACTTAACCATGTTGAACTGATGACTAATATGATTCAAGAAGTTTCTAATCTAATACCAAAAGTTCATCATTTTACTCAACATATCGCCACTGCTGTTGATGCAAATAAAAACCCAGAAGCTCCACAGAAATATACGACCATACTTTCAACTATGGCGACGCCAAGCGAAGATAGTTCACCAGGAAGTACTTTATCCAGTACCTTACCTGGTATGGACATCTCTTTTTTTCTATCTTTATAATCCGCGATTATGGAAAACATGGCGGATGTACATTTTACCAAAATACACCGCATTCAGCAGGTAATATGCACCAGTGAGTTCGATACTTACTTTATATAACTGGAGGGAGATCTCGCGGGCTTTTGCAATACCGGCAAGTGACGCCAAGTTTATAATTGTATTACGTCATTTCCAGTCCTTTTGTTTGGTCTCGCACGTACTAAATTAGTGCAAAAGACCGAGCAAAGAGACTGGAAATGACGTATTACAATTATAAAATTGGCGTCACTCAGTAATCCAAAGATCTCCCTTCAGTTATAAAAGTGTCTATCGAGCTCACTGATATGTACACGCCGCCATCTTTTTCGTTTCGTCAATTATGCATACAACTGTTTATGAGTATATAAATACACCGATGGTATAATGTGCGTACACATGATTGCTTTGAGCCAATTTTTACTGCATTATAAACATTTTTACTGTATGTGAAACTGACCTGTTGTTTGTTCACCATTTAACTGGGATTATTTTAGTTTTCTTTGGAACCAATTGTTCGAAATATTCATTGTGCTAAAAGTTGAGTAAAAACAAGTCATAGTTAGTTGTGGAGACACATTTGTTGGGTTATGTTTAAAATATTCTAGACGTACATTCAAATACATTTAATCTTAGGCAAACTGATTTAATGTTGATGTCGTATTGCAAATTAAAACAAAAATGATGATGGTCAAAGTGAAGATAATTACATTTGTTCTCCGAATGTTTTGAACGTTTCGCATGGATGAAAGGACAGGCAATGAATAATTAAAGTTAAGAGTTTTGTTAACTTCCCGTTGATTCTAGGTTTTGGAATCGCAAAGAATACGGAAAGTGGTGTCGTGTCGTTTGGAGAAATTGGAGAAAAAACCAAGAGCGAGGCGGCACCACAAACCAAACAAGAGAAACATATGAAAGCCAGACGGCTTCTTCTTCAAGCTTTGGGGATTGGAACATGTTGTGGTTCATATTGGTCAGCAGATATGACTGTTGCTATGAATCTTGTTATTCACACTTGGGCAAAATTGTTTTTTTGTATTCTTGAAGATGAGTACAAGATGAAGGAGAAAACATTTGGTAATATTATTTCATTAGTTCAATCAGTTTTAGAGGTATTTCGTTGGGATATGTCCTATCAACACTGTCTGCCATGGTTAAGTCAAGTTGCTAGTTCTGCTGTAAAATCCTTGGTCACGTTTAAGAAATTTAATCACAAAGATGTTATCAATATTTCCATGAAGTTACTGCAGATGATCGAGATATGTTTAAATCAAATTTACGGCTGGTGTGCGTTAAGTTCCAGGTCTACAGTTCATCTTCTAGGTGATAGTTTCTTACCTATATGTGATGCTAGATATACTCCAACAAGGAAGACTGAGACCAGTTCTAAAATACAGACTACTTCGTGTACTAACAGTACTCTTAATTGTAAATTAGAACGTTCATGGTTGATTCTTAATAATTACACTTGTAAAGTTTACCAGTCAAAGAACCACCCTGATCAACAACTACTGGAAATTCTTTGTTTTATTCAGAGAAAACTTCAAAGTATGAACTCCCTACGAAGTCTTGCGTCAAGAGATAAGTTAGATTGTCCATTTGATCAAGGTAAAGACCTACTTAGCGACCTACCTGCCTGCCTGCTTGCCCGGCTTCCTGCCTGCCTGCCTATCTATCTATTTGTCTGCCAGCTTGCCTGCCTGCCTGCCTACCTGTCTGTCTGTCTGTCTGTCTGTCTATTTTTACTGATGCAAATAATCCACACGTTTTTCTGGCACATTTTTATGTTTGCTAATTGAAACTTATCAATTTAGCCGTTACGATGAAGTAGTTTTTAAATCTAATGGTTCTAATTCAGATCCAGTTAGTCGATTTATGCGTAACCAAAACGAATTTGGGAAGGCATAAATTAATTTGTAATTGGTTTGCGCAGGTACAGCACTCAAAAATTGTGTAACAAAAATAATAAAATATTGCAAAGCGTGATTGAACCTACATACAACAAATCCTTAGTGCCCGTATAGAGTTTTTGAGGGTCAAGGATTCGTTTTGCTGCACCATTTTCATGAAATTCTTTGCCAGATGCGGTAAACATTTAACAGAAGATACAAAATATAGTGAGTACTTCAGGCCAGCAAATAGACTGTTTTTCTTTTCTGCCGTCAAATACAAATTTTACTTGGGAGGGTTGATTTAACCGAGATTGCAACTATTAAATGAATTACCCATATTAACACGGCAGTATTTGTGATGATAATGTTTGTCTTTTGTTTACTTTTCAAATTAGGTGAAAAGTTATACCTAGAAGGAAACGATTCAGAAGCAGTTAGTCTTTTAAAAAGATCGTTTGATGAAAATACCGTAATTAGTAAAAAGATGCTCACTATTCAGTCTTCGTTCAAGGAGTCCTTTATATCGGATAGAAGGGTAGTGCAAAGTGTCACCAAGATTGGTAAAGAAGTAGAACAACCTCGAACACTGCAAAGTTTATCCCAACAATTATCGAGAGACACAGATATGTTGTTGACAATTCTTTATATTCATTTAGAGAATTATGATTTGAAAGCTGCGCTTGCATTGGTTTACTCTTTTATTGATACAAACAGGCCGATTTATCTAGAAGATCTTTTGAATGTTGGAACGGTGACAGCAGAGAAAGGTTCATTATTGTTCGCTACTGATAGATCACAAGCAAGTATTACCTCTTCGTCCTCCTCTATTCAATTACATTTGTTGTTGTTAACAAGATATCCACTGGCGTGGGTAAAAGATAATTGTGCCTTACCAGTTCTTCAACATTTTGCAAGATTTATGTGTCGTTATTTCACTAATTTGCCTCTTCTTATTCCAACACCATTTCAATTTAAGAATTCAACAATGAGTGGCAATTTTTTTGAGAATGGTAGGTCTTTTACAGTTTATAATTATACAACAACTTACAGCATTCGCAGAATAGACTCATGTTTTAAATATAAATTAAAAATTCAAACGAAGAGACCGGAAGTTGAAATGGTAATATTTCAGTTTTACCTCAAAATCATCACACCAAGTGATGGTCCAATGATGATTTTGTAATGAAATCAAAATATTACCATTCCAAACTTTTGTCTATTAACTTAAATTGTAAGTTTAAGACAAGAGCCTATAATTCAAACTTTTATTTTCATATTATTCTTATATTTTGTTGAAATTATCGGCTGGTTATGGTTTTAAACAAATTTTTAATAATTAGTTTGTTGAAGCAAACAGACATCTTTTTACGAAAGTTCTCATATTGAACACGTTCATATATAATTAGAATTCATTCTTAAATTGTTGCAGAAAACATTGAAAAGCATGTTTCACCTGGAATTTTGAAGAATTTATCTCAAGAGAGGGTGACAGAGACAGTTGCAGATCAGAAACTTGAAGATTGGTGGACTGCTGATCATGCTATTGAATTGTTAATTGTGTCTGGTCTTCTTACCCAAGCAGCCTGGTTTAGTAATAGGTTAGGGGACTGGAAGATTGCATTCTTGTTAAGTGTTACCCAAGAGCTACATAAACAAATACATCCTGATTTCTACGAGTTACCTAATATCCAAAACTATTTTCCACAACCAAGCGAAGCAATTGAACCTGAACAATTGATGCTGACCAAAATAAAATTAATTTTACATGTCGACGATGACTGGGTAAGTTTACATTTCGAAAAAGGTCTACTTTTAGACATTATAAACCTAAAATGTACTTTTAATAAAGTTGCGAATTTTTTTTCTTCGGCGATTCACGTAATTTTTTAGCTAATTTTTCAGCCAGTGTTATTTGTTTTCATAAAACAATTTTAATTACATACAAAATTTTTTCAATAGCATTCAAGTTTTTAAATAATAAATGAAATAAACATCGAGGCAAAAAAACAGACATAGTTATCTCAAAAAAAGCCCAGATCAAAAGGAAGTAGATTAGATTGGGCCTGTGTTTAACTTTAGGTTTTGAAACTCTATTTCCATATACAGGACTTAGCTAGTATCTTACCACTTGTTTAAATAGAGCCGAATTACGTATAGATATGAGGGGTAAAACTTGGATTGCCTATAGTTTACCTTGTATAAATTAAAATTTTATTGACCAATAAACGTAAATACTATATGCAATAAATTTAGAAATTGGATTTTAGTGTGGGATGCATGCAGAGGAGTGGGCAGATTTATAACTGTGAAGTCACCTGGTATTTCCTAACACAATCACCACACTTGTGGTGATTTGTGTTACAAATTTCTAATAATTCTATAAGTTCGTCAAAATGTATCCGATCTATACTCTAATGTATCTTAATAGCTACAAAATGTTATCCTATAGTGTAATTATATTAGAATTATAATTGTTTCTTTCTCACAGGTTTCTAAATATCCAGTTGATAGTGGGTTTTCCAACGACGAAAATATTGTTGAAATGTTGAAGAGCACTTTCCAAGCGAGTGTGATATCAGGACTAGATCTAGTTCCAGATATCATTGAAAACTTAGTGAAGGTATTGGTGGAGAACATTAGAAAATTGAACTGGATGGTAGCTCAAGATTTGTATTTACCAGCTCCACCATTGTACTGTCCTCAACCAACAAGAAATGAAGAGGTCATTTTGGATAACAACTAAATATGTGATGTTTAATAATTTTAGTAACAATAGCCACGTGTACTGTAATTACTATAAGTACCACATTCTAAGGTTTTTCTCACCACTGGGAACTGCTGCCGAGAACGAGGGTTGTGTGCAATATACCTCGCGATTCTCTAGGGATTTATCTCACCTATTTCATGACTATGGAAGTTTATTTGTCGACCCTGCGCCAGGACAGGTCTCAATGTTTTTAGTTCCTTATTTAATCATTATATAGGCCTGTATCATACGCATACAAACCAAAGAAATTTACTCGTGCACGAAATAAAGCTACAGTATTGTTATCTGTAGGTTAGGTTCATTCCTATTCTTATTACTGTAATTATTATCGTTAACCTTTCGGTTGAAATTGTTTAGGAAATCCTTGGTGAGGAAATGAGGAGAGAAACTGTGGCAAGGAATGAGATTGCTCAAATAGTTCAGAGGCTCCTAGCTGTTTACAAATCTTCAAATTGTTTTCTATTATGTGCTCAAGAATATTGTAATCATGTTGCTAAACGTTTTACCAACCAAGAAATAGACGATCTTCCTTCTGTTATCAAAGAGTTCTTTTCTTCAGGCAGTTCTTATTGTAATCAGAATACAACCAGCTGTAATGAGACAGGTTAGTGGAAATATATTAATCAAAGGATACCCAAAGAGCAAAGAAGTAATCTTAATTATTATATTAGGAAAAGAAATTCTGATTTTCTTAATTGCACTACATTGTAGTGGCAGTTTGGCTTGCTCGGCGGTCCTAGGTTTTCCTTCTCAGTCGGTGCGTATTTATTATATTTTTTCTTATTCTTTTTACCATTTATTATGATTACGATATCGTCGGCTTTTCTGAACAGTGTCAAAAAGTTGTTTAGCGTCATCCGTTTTGGTAGTCGTGCAAATTGCGAACCGCTTCCCCTTGTAAACCCAAAGTTGATGATAGTGAAGAGACTCGAAAAGTTGATGGTAGTGAGTTGCCATTTTCATCAACTTTCATCCTCGTTTGACTCTGACGTAACCTCTTAGTTCATTGGCCACTTTTAGTACTTTACTCTGTCTAACGCTAGACAATTTTACTTGTCACTGGGGAAAGTTTTGGGTATAAAGGGTTAAGGAAGGTAATTGTATTACACCAAAAATGGCTTCTTTAATGAGACAGTTTGTCCACCTTTAAAAACCCGAAATTAAGCCAGATCATTAATATTAAAAAAAAACTACGAACAACATTAAATTTTGAAAAATAAATAACCTGTTATAAACCATAATTCCACAGTGATGCTGTTTTGTATATTGTTGTATATGTATTTTAATACATTTGGTATTTGTATTTTGATATTATGTTTTTTTCTATTTTATGTGGTCACTTACTCTTTTGTTAATCTAAATATTTATAGAGCTTTCCAGTAATTCCCATCAACCATACCCTGAAGCTGTGGTGAGAATTCTTCGAAGTTTTCAACAATTTTGCGGTTTGATGTGGCTTCTTCACGTAAGAGATGATATATCGGAGACTTCTCGAGCATATAGGAAACTAAAACAAAGCCTGTTTGTGGTATGAATAATTTATTTCTTGATAGTAATCTTGCATAAAACAACAATGTGCAGCATTTGTCAATATTTGTGTTTGGATTAGCCATGCTGATACGACAAGAAATAATGCATGACTATCGTGTTGTAGTTATCTTATAAAAGAAACACTTCATGGTTTGCGTGTTCTGAACGCTTGGCACGTGGCTCGACTTTAATAAGACTAAATACCATTCGGCTGCGGCTTGTGTATTTTTCAAATTGCGCAACATCCTAGGTCAAACCATCCGGTAGGTCTTTAGTCGTACCATTTGCAGCTCCACCAATTGTTACCAAATGAACTGAAATATGGAGTTATCGTAAAGAAACGTTCCTATAGGCATTCCAAACTATCTGTGACATGAAATGAGTTCCACTTCACGACTTATCATCCGCATATTAAAACTTCACAAAGTTAGTTTTGATATACGGATGTTAGTTTTTCGCGATGGGTTCATGTAGTTCAGTTTTAGTCCTTTATTGGTCAATGATGCGTCTAGAATGTTTCTCTTGTCCACGGTTTTATTTGTCATTGGGGAAATGCACATGCTCAATAATTGAATAAAGAATCTTATTGAAGTTTTCTTTGCTCAGTTTAGTAAGGGGAAACTGGCGATGAAACTTGCTTTAATTATACACTTTGTATGCAGAACTGGTGCATACCGGGCCCCGTCATGAATTAGTAATATTACTGGTAATGTCTATGTACATTGTGATAGGCTTTATTGACTCTATATCCTTGGTTATCAAGATATTTTTCAGTTTGTTTTATTTTATTAATTTTATTTCGCTATAATACTTGTAGTTTTAAAACATCCAGGTTAATTCAAAAGTCGGGAAGGGCCCTGGGACTAGTTTTCAAATAGAAATCTGGTTTAAACTTTCTCAATATCTCATTAACTATATTAAATTTCTTTATCAAACGTCTTCCATACAAGATACACACACACAAAGTTTCAAACAGTTTCACAAAATCACGGTGCAATAAATGATTAAAAGTACGAAATTGAATTTCTGTTCTGTTGCCAGTGCCAGTCCCTTTGCTCTGGCTCAGATCACCTGGATGCCAACTAACCACACTCTTTCCAACATCCTCCACTGTTCCTCTCTATATAAACAAGAACTACTTACCTCTTTACCTTTAGCTATGAGTAATAATGACGGATTCCCTTTGTTACAAGAGGTGTTCCTATGTGTAAAATTGAACTTCTGTTGGATATCTTTGTCTTTCAGGGAGAAGATGCTCATAAAGGTATTATCATTCAAAAATGTCAAGGAGTCCTTGGATCGTTAAAAAGGTTGCTGCCTTTTTCGGACTTCATGAGCGCGACCCATCATATTCAAGATGGCATGATAACACTACTAGCGGAATTACCGCTGTCCACAGAGACTGTTGAAATGTTAGCTGAATACTTCCATACCCCTCCTGTTTCATTGAGTTTATCATCAATGGACAAATTGAAAAGACTGACACGACGGATTAGAAATATCAGTAAAGATGCAAGAATGGAAAATGGCGAAACTTTATTTGAAGTTTTTCAAGAAAAATGCGAAGAACACAGAAATAAGTGCAAAGATATTGAAAAAAATGCCCCAGAGAGTCACGTGTTTAATTTGGATGGAATCTATGAATATTGCAACGGTCTTGATTATGAAGGGAACTCAGAGTATATCAAATTCCTAGATACATTTTTACTAATTGCTGTAACTAAGAGCATTACGAACACAAGCCATGAAAAAGTCCCATTGATACAGTGTTATGTAAAACAGCTAGAAGTGGCGGAATTTCCTGGAAAAATTCAGACCATTGAATTGACAACCAGTAAAACCAGAAAGAGTTCTGGTATTCAAAGGAGTCAGAGTGTGCATGACGTACGTAGCAAGGTACCTAAAATTACAGAAAAAAGTAAAGATGAGAATGTGCAAAGTTCATTACATCGCAGCAACAGTTTAACTGATATTACTGAAAATGAAAGAAGTAAATTGAGTAGAGAACTTCAGGTTATCTTACCAAAGTTGATTTGGCTACAAAAATGGTGTTCTTTAGAAGAAAGTGAAAAAGGAAATCAAGGTATTATTAACAAAACGTTACTGAATGATAGCAGTTTTCAAGCTGTAATTAGAATTCAGGTATCTCTCAAGATGATTTTTAATACTCTTTGGTTATGGGAGAATTATTATAAGGAATTTGTTCTCGTAAATCAGAGATGTATAAAAAGTAATACCAGTGGTATAAAGTCACCGACATCTCAAAAAAATGAGTTAGAAGGCGGTATTAAAGAGAGTGAAGAGGAGGAGAGAAGCTCAGAACAACAACGTTTTACGGATTTACATCCAAATGAAAGTAAAATGGAAGGTTCACAGAAATCAAAGTTGAAAGACTTCCAAAAGCGAAAATCCAAAACAGGTGACGGCAAGGGACGAAATAAGAAAGGTTTAGCTTCCAGAGACTTGGGACAAAAGATACTAGGATTAGAAAAAGGACTGCTGGAAGAGGTTCCAGTGATAAACACTGGAAAACAACGTCTAGAGGATCTTGACGGACAAGTGTTTGAAAAGAAAACATGTGGTGAACAAGTATCTGAAGTAATGAGCAATCAGACATGTACAAGTGAAACATTTCCAAATGAAAAACAAAACCAAATAATACTCGGTACATCTTTAAAAACAGAAACTAGATCCAAAAGAGCAAACAGACAAAATAAGAAAATGAACAATGTCCTTAATGATGAGCCAAAATTGACGAATACTCATAGCCAGCCTTCAATAATAGTTGAAGATTATGACAGCGGAGATAAAGTTTTAGAAATCGCAGCCATACCAGGAAAACAAATGAAATTATCACTATCATCATCGCCGCTTCTGGACGACGAAAGTCAGAGTTCAGATGTTGTTAAAAATGGTTTACCTTTGTTAAAATTCGATTATTCTTTGCTGGTAGGTATAACAAGATGTGTTGGTTCAAACATTGAAGTGTATAATATATGAAACGAAATTTTCCTGTACTTGATTTAATTGCAGGTTCAATTTTGAATAGCTTTTAATTTTTATCATTTAATTTTTAATTTTAATTTTCAATATTTTTTTAAAATTTTAATTTTTATTTAATTTTAATTTTTAATTGGGTACACAGGGAAATCTTCAGGATGCAAGTTTTGAAGATGTACAAGAGCATTACGTTAATAAGTCTTCAAGTTCGGAGTCGTTAAGGTAAATATTTGTATTAATGAAACAAGAAGACGACTAACTGAATACATACAGAGAAAATATTTTAAACTATGTGTTGTACACAATGCTGGCTTTTTTAAGTTTATGTTGTATTTTATCAGTTTATCTCATATTAGAAATTAATTTGAAATATGTTTTTTTAAAAGTGAATTATTGAACTTTATTCAACTTAACATCATTTTACAGATGTAGAGATAAGATGAGTTTGTTGTTATTTCCCCATATTTTTTAGTGTTGGTCAAATAAGAGGCGAGGTCGTTGATTTTAGCCAACATGGTAATGCATATAACTCAACGAGTGTTGACACTAGTCCAAGTGAAATGAATAAAAAAATCAATCAGAGAAAACTAACCAAACGGAAAATATCCCAGGACATTAGTAGTGATGAAAAATCAAAAGACGAGGCTGGTCTTTTAAGAAGAATCATTAGATCAGAAATGAGAAAATTTATAAAGGTACAGATTTGATGTTTTAACTGCTTACTTGCTTGCTGGTTTGCTTCTTTCCTTGTTTCATTGTTTGCTTGCTTGTTTGTCCCCCTACTTTGCTTGCTTGCTTGCTTGTTTGTTTGTTTGTTTACTTGTTTGTTTGTTTGTTTGCTTGCTTTTGCTAGCTTGTTTGATGCCACGTTTGGTGGCTTTTCCTGCCTTTGTTATGTTACACTGTAACTTATTATTTAATTGTATGGTGTTTCGTGTGGTTTACTTTGAAATATATCTCTTTAATTTGTGTGATTGCATTTCTTTAGGCTCAACAAACTCAGTTAAAATCACAGTCTTCCGCAGGTATAACGAGAAATGTTTCTCATTTTTGTAGCAGCGAAACTATTTCAATTTCTTTATCTAAGTTTTTTTAAAAACCTTTGACGTCGAGGCAATCCTGTAACCGTTATCCAATTTAATGAGATGTATTTATTTTGCCATTGCTTTCGTTCACCATTAGTAAAATTGGTTATTTTTATTTAGATACACAATTTTTTTAATTTGTGATTTATAATTTTGAACAATAAATACAGATTATAATATGCTCTAAACTGTATAAACTTCAAGATTGAAAAATCATTTAACACTAATTTTTTACGCCTTAGTTTGCACATAAATTTTTTGTAATGCTTACTATTTCTAATAGTGGATACAACTGAAGAGGAAATTCTAACGGACAAATCATTAAGGGTGAGAGTAGTTCTTATATCACTTTTGTATTCACTAGTTGATCTGACCGCGAGCAAAAAGCCTGGAATTAGCAAGAGAAAAGAAATCCATTTTGCTGTTTTTAATCACATATCTTTGCAGAAACGTAGTAATTGTTTAATAAACAAAATTGTAAGTCCGTCATAAATTTGGGAACGAAATAAAATATATTTCAAGAGACATTTAGCCGTTTTAATCGAGAAATAGATTTCTACTTGTTAACTAGTACCAGTCCTTTTCTGTGTTTAAAAATAAATTTTGAAGATATTTCTTAAAATAAGAATTCATGCTGTACAAGTTGACTTTTTTACATTTTATACATATTATTTTACATTCGGTACATCATACTTGTCATATTTGTCACACATTTTTATTTTAAAAATAAAATTTGTATAGGAAATCATACGACTTCAATTTTAAATTTATTTGCACGAGCTTGAAGATCGAGTGCAATTTGAGTTTTTTGAAAAACCCACGAGTGCAAATAAATTCCAAATTGGACGAAAGTCGTATGATTTCCTGTTAGTTATGTACATGAAATAAATTTTTAGCAGAAGACACGCGACACTATCATGTGATATCACGCGAATATTACAATGTTATGTCATGTCATGTCATGTTATCTTATTGTTGAATATTCTTATATTTAAGGTAGAACAGTCCTCGACGTTGCTTTCAAGAAAGAAGAAATATGTTAAAACGAACATACAAAAACCTCTCAGAGCTTCGCGCTGGCAAAACACAAGCACGTTGCGAGAAAGGAACACCAGAATTGACAGTTATGAAAGAGAACCAAATGATGGAGACCTTTCTGAAGGGAAACCTCCACCTGTTTTAAAAAGTGATCATCTTGTTTCAAACAAGGACGAAAGACAGAATGAATGGAGATATTCCTCAAACATACCACCTAATGGACCACCCACATCCTTTCCACCACCCAATCAACCACCCAATCAACCACCCAGTCAACTACCATACACCGTGAATCCTATGACTGCTTGGCCATTTTGGTTCCACGCCCCATTCCCAGTTCCTCCATTATGGTCAAATACCAAAGAACACGACGATAAAAGTACTCAAGTTTCGGTTAATGGTTCACCAGGTTCACACAATGAAGACGTGGAAAAGAACGACGAAAACAACGGAAAGAAACTTGATAAAGCAAGCATGACAACAAATGGAGTAGACCACCATAATGAATTGAATAATGCTGAAATAAACCATACTGCTGTTCAAACTGACATTTATAAACAGAATATGACAGGAGAAAGATGCTGCAAGGAATCTAGGTTTATAACATTGTTCCTTCTATTCCCTTTCATCTTCGCCCGTCATTCCTCTTCCGCTTTCCCTGGTATCCTACCTTTAATTTTCCCTTTTGTTTTTCTTCCCTCTTCTTCCCTAACTTTTTCTTTTACTTTCTTCTGCTTCTCTTCATTAACTCCCTGTCTTCCCTCTCTACTCAATTTCTTTTTCCCTTTTTTTCTATTCTATCTCCTTTTCCTCATCTATTCCCTCCCCATTTTATTTCTTTAGATTTTACATCGACCTCCTCCTAGTTACTGCTCGTTCTTATCTTTGTTGATGTTGCTTTACAACTGCCCTGGTTATGATCCTTAGTATCCGTTTTTTTTAAGATACCACAGAAAATAGTAAACTATGAAAGGAGAATTATGAGATAATTGAAACCTGATTTTATCTTTCAATTATCTCATAATTCTCCTTTCTTAGTTTACTATGTGATCTTCATTTTTTACAAAAATAATCAAATTCTTTATGACCACTAAATATTTTCTATTTCTTCAATATTTCTAGTAAATTATTCATAATACCATGTTCTTTGTTTCAGATCCGACTTTGAAAACATTAAAAAGGAACACGATCAAACAGAAAATCCTTCGAACAATTTACTACAAAGAGACGAACCAGTTTTCTTCCAGTTTGTGTCTAACGACAAAGAAACAAATAATATCTCGAGTGAGTTATACGCTGAAAACAACCAGCTTCATGTCCAACAAGCAAATAAAGTAACCAGTCTGGACGAAATAAGCAAAGAACGTTCCAACAGTTCTTCTGAATATAATGCACAAGGGCACAAAACTAACGTCAGTGATTTAGACAATCCTTTTACAATTCCTCTCTTGAAAATTCCATCTGAATTTACTGGAGTTTTATCACCAAAATTACCATTTAAGATTGCTTGGCCTGAAGAATTCTCGGAGAAAGAGCCAGTTGAAAGACCTTCTGAAATACCATTGCTACAGTTAGATGAACTTCATAAACAACCCAAAGACTTTATTCCTTTTTCAGCCCCAGTGACTAACTTCGGAAAAATTGGCGAAAATATTCCGCTGTTGAATTTGCCATATTCAAGTCAACAAGACCGTAGTTTAAGGAACTTTCGTTTTTTGAACGTTCCTTGTGAGCAAAATATTCCATTTCCTTTACTTCAGCTTTCAGAGGAACGCCATTTTCTTTTACCAACAGAAACAATTGTAGGCAATGATTTGTCTGGTACCAAGGAACAAGCAGAACGTGTACAATCTACCAAGAATTTTGTCGAAATGAAAGATGTAGCACTAAATGCTAGGTTTGTTTTTATTTGTTAACACAGACTATTTTCTAGAATCTTCTTTTTTTAATTATTAGCATAATTACTGTCCACTTATGATTAAATATTAATTTGTTTTTTGTAGAGTAAAGAGACGTCAACGTATTGAAGGTAATTCAGCAACTAAACTTAAACAACATGACAATAAACTCATGACAAAACACTTATCAAAAGAAAGTAAACGATCTACTGGAGAGCCCTTTATAGTCACGAGACAACCTCTTCAAAATGTTAATTTATCTGATGAAGATCAAAAGAAGAAACCGAAAAAAAGAGTAGAGAAGTTACGAGAACTGAACAACATTATCCGTGATCTTGAACGTTGCGTTAGTGATGAAAGTGATTTAGTTCTGTCGGAAGTATCTGACTTTCTTGACGAAGAAATTAAGTATGAAAACTTTGAAAAGAAACCACAGCCATTAAGGAACAAGAAGAAAGAAATTCCACCGACTTTGAATGACAGTAGACATAAAGATGTGAGTAAGGTTGGATACAAGCCGGCTAAAATGTCGAACATTTATAAGTCAACTACTATTACTGCTCGTGATATTCACTCAACATTACCAACAAATGTTCCTGAGGAAACTTTCTCTTCGGACGCTAAAGTTGGTACCATTAATATTCCTCGCTTGCCAGTTTCAGTTCAAACAGACGATATAGTAAATCTTGCAGATGATTCAAAATATCGTTTAAAAAGTCACACACCAGTTTCTGTTCAAACGGACTTAGCAATTCCTCCAGTACAATTAGAAACAAAAGAACTCAGTGTTCAAACTGAAGTCAATGAAACTCCTAAACAGATCACTCGTCCAATGGTGTGTGATGCTGCTATGAACACCGAACAAATAAAGTTAACAGAAGAAAGTAGTACTGTAAGTTAGTTTTAAATATTCTCACGACAATATTCATTTCTTTGTATATTGCATAAATTCACCCAAACACGTTTCATGGCAAATATTCTAACCGGTCAGCAACATGTTTAGTTATATTGTAAATTATTAACATGATTTACAGCACAATTTTAAAAATATGTCGTAGGTCATGTTATTCCACCAGTGTTTTATGATTTTAACCCAAAATACAAATTAAAACACAAACCAGAATTTTATTAGTGACAAGTTTTTCACATTTTTTCAGCGCATAAAAAATGAAAATTAAACTTGTGAAACAAGAAAACAGAAAAATTGGAATTTTTATCAAGATACCACAGTGGGAATACCTGACCTGCGAAACACTTATCTATTCCTATGTACTGTTACAAAATTATTTATACTTTATTCCAGTACATAATATTGAAGTACAGTTTGCAGGTGTTCTGGTTATAATTGTAGCAATGCCATTGTCAATTTTTGGCTGCAATTCAAACACGAAATTTGAGTCGTAACGCTAGATATAATGTGAAATATTCGTTATAATCAATAATTTGGATAGGTTTCAACTTATCTTACAAAATAAACAAAAAAACATTTTGTATCTAACATTTTTGCAATGTTATTAACCATTTCGTAAAACATTTTGCCCTCTCGGTATTTTATCTTTCATGTATTCACAACCACCGCCAATGCAGTTATATAAGCCAGAACAGAACATTAAATTTAAAACATTGTAATTTCAGGTAAAACCGTTGTACCCTCGTGTTCCTGCTGATATGTATTTAAATGTGGATATTAATGACATGAAACATACAGATATATTACCATCAACAAACCAAGACACCAAGTTGGAAGTACGTAATCAAGAAAGTCAAAGAGTGTTTATCAGTGTGGCTGACATTGAAAAGGAAACTATCCAAAGACAAATTAAAGAACAGAATTTAACTTTAGTAACTAATGATGATGTACAAATGAAATGTACTACCAAACAAGATAAACATTTTAAAGGTACATAACGATTATTCTGTGTTCTCGGAGTTTCTTTCCTTATTTTTGTTTCAGTATAAATTATAACAAACATTAAGTGTTTGTGTCAAGTGTATAGTGATGACAACTTTATCTTTGGAGAGACTTGTTTGACTAGAGTGTTCGCCAAGAATATGAAGGACGTGTTTTGTGATGTTTTTTAAGAGTAGTCACTTTGGTGTTTTCTGTGTATTTTATAGGTGAAGAACCAGAATTAAGTAGTACGTTATCACCACCACATGATCACGTGATATCACCAGATGATGACATCAGTGAAGCATCGGCTAGACTCAGGTTTGGATAAAGCATACATTTATTTTGTGTGCGTCATTTAACTATTTCATCTGTGTGTACTGGATAGCTAACATAACCCTTTGTTTGTAGTTACTCTCACATTTCAAATAAGTATCAGGCCCAAAAAATCGCGAAGGAAACAGTCTCTCAAAAATTCCAGGAAATGAATGATCACTTCGAAGTAATTGGTCGTCTTGCTAGCAATATGGACCGAGAGTTACAGCAATCTAATATGGTAGGTCGTTTTGATAGACGGAATGAAAGAATGGTGTATTACTGTTGTGTGAAATACTTGTACCCCATTCACCATTTATGGAAATTCGACAGAAAATTTTTCTTGCCCGTAAATTGTAGTCTTGACCTATGTAATAATATTACAAAGTAATAAATATAATTACAGCAATAATCAGGATAAATTTCTATCGAGGAACAGAAAAATGGTTGAGCGAATCTAGTTGAGACCCAATTTCCTTGGTAACTGAGAACAGGTGACGTATTGACCACCTGGTATCCAGGCGCTTTCCTTGGGGTTTCTAGCCTACCTTGTTTGAGCATTAACCCTGGCCACAGAATAAGGAATAAACAGAAGGTCGACTCCGTCGTACAACGTGTCCCTAATATTTTATGCAGGTTTTATGCATTTACTTGCCAGAGTAATGGAGGACTGGCCAGTTCAGCTTGTTTATTGGCTGTTTTGTTAATTAACGTGCAGTTTACTGGCCAGAGTAATGGCCGACAACATGCGTAATGCGATATGCGCGAGGACACAAACTTCAAGGCTTCCGACTTGAGTCGATCTTTTGTTTATTCTCTATTCTGTGCCGTGGCTGCCGCTGATCACGTGATACATGGAAAACGATCCCTTAGGAAAAGGTGAACATGTATTATCCCCAGCCTCGTACCCAGGCTTCTCTGCGAATTTTTACAAAATCAGCATTTTTATTTGGGCACGCGGGGGTGCTTGGGAAGGATGCGACTGAAAGATGAGACCCCTAAAGTATGGCGATTTAATTAAACCTTAAAAATGCATTTTTTGGTCTAGTTGTTGCGCACCATCGACAATTTGAACAAAATTTCCGAAGACAATTTTTCTGAAAAAAGGCGACAACGTGAGCGACACGAACCTGCTTTAGTTCTTCGCCCTCGTGTTGAGGATAAGGAACCAATCTGGCAAGATCCACCTTGGACTAATAGATCAATTGAAGAATTGACCAAACTTCAGTATGATGATAAGGAAGGTAATTTGAATTATTATGATGTTCTTACGAGGAATTGGTTACATGCAAAGATCGTTTAACTAGGCGTGTCTAGTACCATGATTTTTTGTCATATATTGGGACTCATATTGGTTGAGGCAGGCATATTTAAATAAATTGACCGCTTAGCATTAAATAAATTGACCAGCCTACGTGTATATGTATATTTATTATTTTTATTATTATTTTTTTTTTAATAATATATGTATATGTTGTATATGTATATGTATATGTTGTATATGTATTCAAAAGCGAGAAATTCAACTAAAATGTACTTACATTCCCTTGGCTCAACGTAAGAGTGGACGGCGAGGTCGATTGCGTCAACAATTCAGTGTCGTTGTTAGGTCTTCCAAGACAACATAACAACGTAGAATTTAAGTTGGACATCCTTCTTTATTTGTACGGCCGAATGCTTTGCATAAGTGCAGCCAATTCAGTCATTTCTATTCAGTCATTTCTACGCAATCTTTGCACAATTCTAAGCCAAGTTGGTTACGCCGGAGAAAGTGAAACCTCACTCGCGTCGGCACCATTGAGGTTTATGTCCTCCCCCTTCCTCAAAAACCCCAACCTGGAATTTCGAGGATTACTAGGAAAACGAACCAAACACTGACCTATATATAGATTAGTCAGTCAGAGCTATTTTAGATACCTCGAAGTAACTGTCGCGATTTTCCACGGCCAGACACAAGATTTACGATATTTGCGGAAAAGACGAGTAGTAGGTTCGGTGCCAATCAGTGCTCAGAACAAGGGATGCCTAGCTTCATTCGATGAAAGAAGAATCTAATTGATCGCGTAGAAATTTCCTTTGTAGTCGACCCCCCAGCGTCGTTAGTTCGGGTTAGCGCATGCCAGTTGCTAGGCTACCGCAGTTTTGTCCTCTCGTTTCACTTCGAATCAATGTGGATCATTGATGTGGATAGCTGTTGCCATCCTTGTGTTAAAGCTTGACCAAGCTGCACACGCCGAGTGTACATGTCGAGTCTGTAAAAGACTGAGTCTTAGCAAATTCATGACTATAAGCAGCGCTGCCAAAACGTTTTGTCAATATATTTCCGTAGCGTGACTCCTGTAACCTCTAGTTGAGATCTTCGATGTATTATTATTATTATTTATTAAGATACACAGGATTTTGTTCAGAAGTAGGTTAGCCTACCATTTTAACTTACTGGTTTGAAATAAATGTTTTTCTGTTGGAATAACTAAAATTTTCACCAACCCAAAGTCCAGCTAAGCTGCTTTGAACTATAAAATAAGGTCACATCTGGTGTTTAGTCGCTACACTAGTGAACTACAGTATTGTTATTATATGTACCAATTTATTACCCAAACAAATTGTTACATTTGGCGTTTTTCCAATGCTTATTTGAATGAATCCTTTCAATGAATCAATATTAAATCAGTGGCTAAAATTATTCGGTTATAAAGTGGCTCTGCACATATGAGTAACATACCCCAACCTTATGGTGCACCAATGCATACCGACGCGACCCTAATGCCCAGTGGCATTAGGGTCGCGTCATTAAATTCAATCAATTGCGAGACCTTGGTTTGATATATGCCATACAGTTAATTATACTAAGCTAAATAGTGACTAATATATTTCACAATATAAATCTCTAGTTTTTGAGACGTTGTTACAATTTTGTGTCCTGGTACCACTGAGAAATATTGATGAAGGTGGTCTTTTTATTGATGAGTTGACTACTTTTGAATACTCCATTATTTAACATTTCTTTATTCTTGTTTTTTGCAATATCATTTTCAGGTTGCTGACGTGACTATTTGAAAATAAAAACGAGTTTCACTTTGGTGACAGGCACACAGGCAGACAGATGTAGAAACGCGCAAACAGACAGTTTAAAGGCGGCCATCGTTACATTTTATATAAAACTTTTACCTCATTCATTGTCTCTCTTATCCGAGGTTCACGAGAAGTTCTTAATTTCAAGTAAAACACAAATACGATATCAATGAAAAACGCCTATAAAAGGATCACTGTTAATAATGCTACGTATCAGAAAACGTCACCAAAGAGTTTTGTATAATTTTACTTGTACTGGAGATGAATGAATAGCATTTGAGAACATTTTCGTTAATAGCATTAAATTATTTTCATTATTATTAAGTGTTGACGGTCTTTTAACGAGTTCACAGTAAGAATAAATTATACTAGTATCAATTATAAAATAAGTAAAGTACTACGCGAGCGCTGATTGGTCGGTTAGCGTGTTTATCTCAGAGTATATAAACACGACTTTTCCCCGCGCTTTTTTCACTGAACCATAATTTTTTAAAACTTCAACATTTTAAGCCTGATATTT
>JAOBAZ010088888.1:0-30250 GCA_026546875.1 Pteroeides caledonicum | reverse complement strand
ATCGCAAAGACGAAAACGACTCAATACTCCAAACCTGATAAGTCAAAAGAAGCAATAGCATCACAAACATACAATCCACGACTATAGACCAATCTCAAAAATTTAGGCAGTAGTAAAAGTCATCGAACTGGTGACCAAAACCCTAGCAAAACGACTAAGAGTATGTCTTTATAGCTGTTTTTGCTGAGTAGTTTTATGAGCCTGAGTAGCTCTATGAAGTTCAAAACTCTATTCAAACTTCCTTGACCCTAATAAAGACTAAAACAAACCGACACAGCAAACTAACCAATCACGACAAACGTCAACAGACCACAACTTGAAGGTAAAGACGAAAAAGACCTAAAACAGTACTACAGACTGATATTTAGTCGTCGAAATTTCTACATCGTTTGACTCTGAAACTTGTTTAGTCTCCGAATAAAGCAAGGACTACCTCGCAATAAACAACTAAAAAAAACAGACCACCTCTTGACGCTACGTACCATAAAATTTATAAAAAGACAATACAAAATAGTATAACTATAGATAAAATAATGTTTAATCGTTATTGTCTGGGTGACTATAACTATTATAACAACATCTGTTGGGGTAGGATAAATATATTTTTGAGTGATTCATTTAGAGTGAGTTTTTGCTTATGGCTTTAATAGAGATGGATAGTGTTTATATGCGTTATCGAGATGGTCCGGATATATTATCTAACATAAACTGTAGGATTGAGCCGGGTATGTTTAGGTTTGTCTACGGAGCTAGTGGAGCGGGTAAGTCATCTCTTTTGAGGTTATTTTATATTGATGAACGTCCTTTTAGAGGGATGATGAAGGTATTTGGTCATGACATTCACACTATATCGAGAGACGAATTACCCTATATCAGGAGAAGAATAGGGGTTGTCTTCCAAGACTTTAGGCTTGTCGAACAATTTACGGTATTTGAAAACGTCGCTTTAGCTCTTAGGGTTAGAGAAGAAACTATCAAAGAAAACAAGCTCAGGGCTCAAGTTAATGAATTTCTGGAGTGGGTGGGACTTTATGAGAAGTCTCAGAGTTACCCTCGTACTCTTTCGGGCGGACAAAAACAAAGAGTAGCAATCGCAAGAGCTGTCATCAGCAACCCAGAGCTATTAATCGCAGATGAACCGACCGGAAATGTCGATGATGAGGTTGCCACAAGACTATTCTACTTATTCGAAGAGCTTAATCGTAGAGGAACTACAGTTCTTATCGCAACTCATAACCGAAAAATTATTGCCAGCTTTGGCAAGCCGGTCTTGTTGATAAAGGACAGTTATCTCCGTGAAATCAAGAGCATGCAATAGACAAAAGACAAGCAAAAATTAATTGCAATGACCAAAAGACCGAATATAAAATTTTCGATATTGAGCGATGCCGGTTCTAGATATGCTCCTTTTACTTTGGCCTTACTCGTGTTTATAGCAACAACTTCTTTGATTATCACTCTGATGGTAAATAACATTTTGGATGAGTGGAAGGTTTCTTTAGGACAGAGTCTTACCATACACATACCTCCCGATTTCAGACTATCTGAGGATATGGAAGAGCGAAAAATTGCCAATCTACTAAAAACCATACAACGAAAAGAGGGGATTATCTCCATAAATAGACTCGAAGCAAATAAAGTAAAAGAGATTTTACAACCTTGGTTTTCTGATAGTAATAGCTTTGATATTCTTCCCTTACCGACCATAATGCAGATAACTCTTGCTCCGGGGAACAGTCTAGATATAGAGTCTCTGAGAAGAGAGGTAATACAAATCGACCCAGATGCCATTTTAGACAACCACGACCTCTGGCAAAGACAACTAATCGTTTTGTTTAGAGGGATACAAAGTTTATGTCTGATTGTGATATTGTCGATGACTGGTGCTATCGTAATCATAGTCTTTTTGATCAGTCATGCTATTATGATTTCTCATCTTGAGATTGTTGATATCATGCAGGTTGTCGGGGCTAGTGACAAAATGATTATCTCGGTTTTTCAAAAGAGAGCTTTCAAAATCGGGATGTGGGGTATATTTTTGGGGATATTGTTATCGGTTTTGCTGGTATTTATGGTAGAATTCCTAATCGGGGAGGACATCCGGTTTGCTCTAAAGGGAGATATAGGTCTCTCATTTCTTCAGTGGGGACTGGTAAGTTTGATGATACTCTTGGTTTTGGTAATAATCAGGGTAGTTACCGGCAGAGCGGTAAAAAATTTCTTAAAAGAACAGTGATAGTTTCATAATTCTCTTGCCTTGCTGGGGATCATGATTGGAATACCGTCTACTATCGGATAGGCTAGAGAGGCTTGGCGACTGATAAGTTCTTGAGCTTTAGGGTCGTACTCAAGCGTTTCCCGAGAAATCGGACATACTAATAATTCTATTAACTTTTTTTGTTCTCTTTTTTGACGTTGGTGGGGTCTGGTTTTATTTTTTTTCATCGGTCAATAAGGAGGAGTGATGATTATGTGCAGAGAATTAGGTCCGTGAGCTCCCATTACTAGCTGTTGAGCTATATCTGCGGTTCGAGAGGGACCAGTAATCATAGTAATTGCTCGAGGAGAGATATTTTGCTTCAGAGTTTCCTGCATGGCAAGCTCAAGACTTGGAAAAATCAGCGTCCTTGAGAGTATGACGATACTATTCTCAGGGACAAAATTAAGGGTGATTGACGAATTATCATCACTGACAAGAAACAAGGTTCCGGTTTCAGCGGCAGCCGCACTAGCTAACGACAATCCCCATACCGCATTTATGTCAGGAGCCTCATTTCTCAGACATAAACTTTTGTTCCAATTCAGCTCTGAGATAATTGTACTACGAGGAGCGAAGAGATCGGTCTGATCTAGAGAGGTTATAATCCTAGAGGAAATCAGTTCGGGAATTTGGGAAAATTGTTCTATTTGATACAATTTGGCTTTGGATTGTTCGACTTTTTCACAAAACATTTCAAAGTGGGAGTCGTATCTTTTTTTGTAGACGGGAGTCGGGTTGATGCGATTTGTCGAGAGATAAGACGCAACATTGGTTTGTCTTACGTCTTTATTTGAAGCATTCGAAGCATTCGAAGCATTCGAAGCATTCGAAGCGTTAAGCCTAGAGGAGATTTTATTTAGAATGTTATTGCTCATGACTAAGCTCTATTCTCTATTGCCTTTCCAGAGGTTTTGGAAGGTATTTTTAGGAGGTTTGGGTAAATGACGGTAGTCACTCCAACCTTTGAGGAAAGGGACTCTAGTGATAATAGGACTACTCCCTCCCAGAAGACTTAGACACCGCTGCTGAATTTGGGTGACTATTCTGTATAGTTTAGGTCTTCTAGCGAATATCTCCCACAAATATAGACAAGTTTTATAGATTGGAGAGAGAATATTTTGCTCCCACTCCAGATTTCGATATTGACGCATGAGCTTAGTCAGAGGGATAGAGACCGGGCAAACTTCGACACATTTTCCGCAAAAAGACGAGGCAAAAGGTAGGTCTTTATGTTTTTTTAGTCCGAAAATGGCCGGTGAGAGGACGCTACCCATAGGACCAACATAAGTAGAGTTATAAGCATGACCGCCAGATGCTCGATAAACCGGACAATGATTCATGCAAGCACTGCATCTGATGCAACGAAGCATATCGGAAAAATCACTATTTATAAGAGAACTACGTCCATTATCTAAGAGAATTATGTGTGAATGCTGAGGACCGTCGGGGTTGTTGTCAGACTTTATTCCGGTAGAGATGGTCGTGTAGACAGACATTTCTTGTCCGGTTGCAGATCGAGCAAGAACTCTCAAGATCGCCGACATATCGTTCAAGGAGGGTATAATTTTATCGATTCCGCTCACTACTAGATGACACTTTGGCAAATGTTGTGATAAGTCGGCATTTCCCTCATTGGTGACAATAACCGATCCCCCGGTATTGGCGATTAAGAAGTTTGCTCCGGTAATTCCCATAGTGGCTTGAAAATAAGACTTTCTTATCTGAGACCTTGCCTCTGCGACTAGGTCTTCAGGTTTTGAGAAAACACGATTTGGGTCGAGATGGAGATGGTGTTCTCGGAAAGTTTTCTCGGCATCTTCTTGGGTGAGATGGATAGCAGGGGCGAGCAAATGACTAGGAGTCTCTTTTCTGAGTTGTACCAAGTATTCTCCGAGGTCTGTTTCAAGAGGATTAATCTCATTTTTTTCTAAAAAACTATTGAGACCAATCTCTTCAGTCGCCATAGACTTACCCTTAACAATGTCTTTGACTCCATATTGTCGACATATATCGAGGATAGTATTTAGAGCATCGGAAGCCGAGTCGCACCAGTGAACGACAGAGCCTCGTTCTGTAGCATTTTTCTCAAACATTTCAAGGTAGACATCCCAATTATCAAAAGTATGCTTACGGATTTCGGTAGCTCTATCGACTAAATCTTGAAAATTCTCTAGCTTGTTGATTGCGAGTCCTCTTTTTAGGATAAGCCCTCCATCGAGTAGCTTCATTGCTTTGTCTAGCTTATCGTCTTTGGTTGAGACTTTACTAAGTTTTTTGAAGCCGTCAGATTGATGTAGGTTTTTAGTCGTAGAGTTCACTTGGCAATACCGCTCTTATCTATATGTTCAGACTTCCCGATTGCTGTCGAGATTATTTCTGCGATATGTCTTACTTCAACCAGCTTTTTGTTGTAGCTCATCCTACCGCTTATGTGTAGAAGACATCCAAGGTCTCCGCCAACGAATATCTCGGGATTAGTCGATAATGAGTTTGTTATTTTATCGTCGGCCATTTTGGCAGAAACATCAGGACAAGTCACGCAAAAAACGCCTCCAAAGCCACAGCAACGATTCTCATCCGAAGGAGAGGATAGAAGATTATTTTCCTCGCTGATACCTATGTCTTTCAAGAGTTTACGAGGCTCATTATAAATACCTAGTTCCCGCAATCCAGAGCATGAATCATGATAGACCACACTTCTAGACGTTTTGTCCTTATCGATGGAAGTGGGAGAGAACTTCATCACATTAACTAGAAAAGAGGTCAATTCGAAGCATTTTTTGCTAAATTTTCGAGCATTTTCGATCTCTGAGTCGGAAACCGAATGTTCTTCGGTTAGACCTTCTAATAGTGGTAGCAATTGATCGGTCAGCATAGCAGCACAAGAACCGCTCGGGACAACGACATAGTCGGCATTTTCAAAAATTTTTACCACATTGAGAGCAATATCTGCCGCCGCTTTCTTATTCCCAGCATTGTACGGAATCTGACCACAACAAGTCTGTCGTTCTGGAACGAAGACTCTTGCTCCAGACGCTTCTATCAAGTGAGTGGTCGCAAAGGCTACCCCGGGACGAAAAAAATCAACCAGACACGTTACAAAAAGTCCTACATTTGGCTTACTTGATGAGACCATAATAATAAACCTTCAAAATGAAACATATTGATTACTCTTCAATTCTATAATATAATCTTATAATATAATGACGTCTTCTGAGAGAGTACATTTATAAGTAACCCATAAAGCAGATAAATAACAGATAAAAAAGTTTACGAAGCAGGGATGTTGTGTAAAAAGTCGCAATATGAGCTAGGACTTGAAGCAAAACCGGTTTTGTTTGTCTATTCTTGTGGTTTTGTGGTAGATTAAACCTCATCGTCGGAGGATTGTTTTTAAGATATTAATATACAATTAATATAATATACAAGATGGTTGTTATGGAAAGAAAGAGATTATGAAAAAGACTAGTGTTGCGGAAAATCGAGTTTTAGCCGAGACGGAGGATAAAAATTCGAAGAGAGCTTCTAGAAGCACAAAGTCAAAGGTTGAGTCTTCGGGAAAAAAGAGGGTAAAGAAGCAGAAAGAAGTCACTACGTCAACCAGACCTTTGGTTGAGTCTTCGGGAAAAAAGAGAGTAAAGAAGCAGAGTTCACGTGATCGAAATGTCGGACGCAAAAATGATGCTGACAATAAGGATAATGTCGTTGAGATTAGAAAATATGCCAATCGACGTCTGTACTGTACCACGTTTAGTGAGTATATAGTTCACGAGGATGTCTCAAAAATGATAAGAGATGGTCGGACAGTAATGGTTACTGATGCAAAAACCGGGGAGGACATCACGAGGCTTGTACTTGCTCAAATCTTGCTTGATGCAGAGGGAAAAGATAACAATCCTCTCTTACCTTTGAGTTTCTTGCAGACCCTAATCGGACTCTACGGTAACGGAGTAAATCATTTCTTGCTCCCCCGATTTTTAGAGCAGTCTATTAAGACCTTCGAAGACAACACTAGAGACTTTGAAAATTACCTTGAGAAGATGTTTGATAGTGTCGATGATTCTATGACTTACTCTATTAGTAATCCGTTTCGCAATGTGAATCAAGTTAACCGTCGGGTGTTTGAGATGAATAAGGAGATGGTTCGAAATTCTATGCGGATTATGATGGGGGAGGATTTTTCTCAACTCGATCAACTTGACAACAACAATCAGAGCAGTCAGAGCAGTCAGAGCGAGGAGAATAGTACTAATCACAGTAAGAAGGCAGACAAGAATACGGATAGTAGAGTCTCTCAAAAAGCACGACCCAAAAAATTAACAAAGAAAAACAAATAATAAGAAGTGATATGAGGATTGCGGTAAATGGGATGGGTCGTATTGGTCGGATGGTGGTTAGAGCTTTAGCTGAAGACCTCGAAGACAAGTATAAGAATGTGACTTTGGTGGCGGTCAATGGAACTATGAGCATTGACGACGTTTGTCATATGTTGAAGTATGACAGTACTCACGGACGAAGCAAAACAAGCATATCTCACGACGATACTAATCTGAT
This sequence comes from Pteroeides caledonicum, assembly GCA_026546875.1. Classification (NCBI taxonomy): domain Eukaryota; kingdom Metazoa; phylum Cnidaria; class Anthozoa; order Scleralcyonacea; family Pennatulidae; genus Pteroeides; species Pteroeides caledonicum. The sequence goes on along the minus strand of JAOBAZ010088888.1, from coordinate 23,436 downwards.
TTTAGGTGAGTCTGATAATGGCAAGGACAAGACTGTAGTCTATTTATCGGATAGAGATCCGCTTAGCTTGCCATGGCGGGAACTAGGAGTAGATATAGTCTTAGAGTGTAGCGGAGCATTTAATAGCAAGCAAGGTTCGACGAAGCACTTATCTTCTGGAGCTAGACATGTCTTGATTTCAGCCCCTGCAAAAAATGCTGATTTAACCGTCGTTTACGGAGTAAATCACAATTCCTTTGACCATAATATGGAGATAATATCTAACGCATCTTGTACAACGAACTGTTTATCTCTAGTGGTCAAGGTATTAGACGATGCTTTTGGGATTGAGGAGGGTTTTGCTACGACAATTCATGCTATAACGAATGATCAGCTGACGGTAGATTCTCGACATAAAGACTTGAGACGAGCAAGAGCAGCAAGTGTTAATATGATCCCGACCTCAACTGGAGCGGCTAAAGCCGTAGGACTGGTATTGCCTCACCTTGAGAATAAAATCTACGGAGCAGCGGTCAGAGTTCCGACCATCAATGTTTCATTGGTAGACTTTGTTTTTAATTCAAAAAATAACCTTGATGACGTATCTCTGAATAGAGCTATAACAGAGGCTGTCGCTCAAGACGAATGGAGAGGAATTCTAGAGGTATCTGATGAACCTTTAGTCTCTAGCGACTTCATTACTAACTCATGTAGTGCGGTTATTGATAGTCTTGAGAGTAAGTGTGTCTCAGCTAGGATGGCGAGAGTATTGGCTTGGTACGACAACGAGTGGGGATTTGCTTGTCGAATGATCGACATGGCCTCTCATATCTCTAGCTATTATGATAAAAACGACATCTAATAGCAAAACTAATAATAAAAAGAGTTCTTGATTTTTTATTTCTATCAAGTGTAAAACAATCCTGTATAAGTCGCCTTATAACGGTTTTTATAACGTATAAGGCTGGTCGTAGAACAAAAAACAGAGATAAAACAAGGATAATGACAAAAAACAAAGCAGGGGAGACAATAGAGCTTTACCATAACCGGATATTTAATGGAGATTGCATTGAATTGATGAAGGAGATGCCTCCTAGGAGTATTGATCTGATATTTGCTGATCCTCCGTACAATTTACAACTGTCGGAGGACTTACATAGACCTGATACTTCTAAGGTGTCTGGAGTATTTGAAGAGTGGGATAGTTTTTCAGATTTTCAGTCCTATGACGACTTTTCTAGAAGTTGGTTGAGAGAGGCAAGGAGGATATTGAAGGATGATGGTACAATTTGGGTGATGGGTTCATATCATAATGTTTATCGTTTAGGGTCAATCCTACAAGATTTGAGATACTGGATATTGAACGATATCGTATGGGTAAAGAGTAATCCCATGCCGAATTTTATGGGTAGGAGATTTACTAATGCACATGAAACATTGTTGTGGTGTTCTAAGTCTCAAGACAGTAGGTATTTATTTAACTATGATGCAATGAAGAGTCTGAACGAGGGGACACAGATGCGAAGTGACTGGAATTTTCCTTTATGCACCGGAGGAGAAAGACTAAAAGGAGAGGATGGTAAGAAACTTCATCCTACTCAGAAGCCGGAGAGCTTGCTTTATAGGGTTATATTGTCGTCGAGCGGGGTGGGGGATGTGGTTTTAGACCCTTTCCTTGGGACCGGGACAACCGCTACCGTAGCAAAAAAACTAGGACGAAAATATATCGGCATAGAAAGGGAAACTTCTTATACTGAGATAGCGAAAAATAGAGTGTTTAATACTAAAGCACCGAATAGTGATGCTCAAATTACGACAATTCCGACAAAAAGGAGAGAAAAACAAATACCCTTCGGACATTTAATAGAGGTCGGAGCGTTAAAGGCTGGGAGTCATCTAGTTAGCAGTTGTAATAATTACGAAGCGGAAGTTCAGGCGGATGGCTCAATAAAAATGGGAGCAGAGCATGGTTCAATTCATCAGTTAGGAGCAAAATTACAGGGGAAAATTAGCTGTAATGGTTGGTTTTTCTGGCATATAAAAGAAAGGGACAATAATAAATCCATACCGATCGATGTTCTGAGAGAAAAAATCCGAAAAGAAAGAGAAAATACGACTAAGGTTATGTCACACCCACGACTGATTGAGAATGCTAAAGAAAATAGCAAATCAGTCGTTTGAGTCGGAAATTGATTGTAGTCTATGTCCTCGACTAGTCTCTTTTAGGCATCGCAATCGAGATCGACACCCAAACTTTCACAATGCCCCGGTGCAGAATTTTGGTGACAGAAACGGCTCTCTGTTGATTGTCGGACTAGCACCCGGTCTAAATGGGGCAAATCGTACCGGAAAGCCCTTCACAGGCGATGGAGCGGGGAGAGTCTTGTATCCTTCTCTTATTCAAAATGGCTTTGCATCCGGAACCTACAAGGAAGATAACGACAATGGACTAGTCTTGCATGATTGTCTTATAACCAATGCCGTGAAATGTTTGCCTCCAGAAAATAGACCTCTAGCTCAGGAAATCAGTAACTGTAGACCCTATTTGCTAAAACTCATAACAAATATGGAAAACTTAAGAGTGATATTATGTCTTGGTAGGATTGCACATGAATCAGTTTTACGGACTCAAAACGTAAAGTTAAAAGACTCACCCTTCAAGCACGGGACAAAATATGACATCAACAAAATAATTTTATTTGATACCTATCACTGTTCTCGTTACAATATCTCTACTAAAAGACTGACTTACAATATGTTTGACCATATAGTCAGAGAAATTAGAGAACTATTAGGATAAAGAGAGATGATAAAAGTCAGAGAACCATTAGGATAAAGAAAGATGATAAAAACCAGAGATGAAGAATACATTAAGAATATGAGCTTTGAACAAGCAATGGAGGAGCTTGAGATTGTCGTTTTTGAATTGGAGCGGGGAGAAGTCTCCCTAGAAGACACCGTTTCTGCCTACGAGTACGGGACTTTATTGAGAAAGAAGGCTGAAAGTAAGTTGTCTGAGGCTAAAGAGCGGATAGAGAAATTGAAAATACAGGATGGAGCAGTCATTGGGGTTGACAAGGTCACCGGGATGGGAGGTGATGAAGAGAGGAAAGATAGCAGTTGATCTCTCAGGATATGGAGAGAGTCTCCCACGAGGTCGACAATTTCTTTCATAATTTGTGGAGAGGCTACGAGAAGGAGGAGCACTCTGATGCGGTAAGACGGTTACTACAATCAATGGAATATGCCTGTAGAGGAGGTAAAAGAGTCAGAGCCTTCCTAATCAGCGAGGGATTGTCTTTTAGCATAAAACACCGAGAAAAAACTAGTCATGAAAAAGACGTTCAGCTAAGAGCGATGGCAGCTATAGAGTCTATCCATGCCTATTCATTAGTTCATGACGACCTACCTTGCATGGATGATGACGATATGAGACGAGGAGAACCTAGTCTGCATAAAAAGTACGACGAGGCTACCGCAATACTTTGTGGCGATGCTTTATTGACCTTAACTTTTGAATTATTGTCAAGTATGGAGATTTCTGAAAAACGTCGACTAGAGATAATTAGTGAATTTTCTAAGAGTTCCGGTATTAGAGGAATGGTGGCCGGACAAGCATTAGATATCCGAGCTAAGGAAGAGGTGGATAGTGAGCAAAAACTCTTGGAATTGCACGGTAAAAAGACCGGAGCATTAATCTCATGTGCTTTAACTAGTGGTGCTATGATCGGAGGAGCATCTCATAGAATGAAAAAAAATATCCGACAAGTAGGGATGATCTTAGGTCGATTGTTTCAGATTATTGATGATATTCTTGATGTCGAGGGAGACCCTAAAACCACCGGCAAAGCCACCGGGAGTGATGTGAATAAGATAACTCTATATAGTTTTGTCAGGGCAGACAAGGTCAGAGAGTACGCTCATTCAATACGTGAAGAGCTAGACCATAACATTGACTTCTTGGATGAATTGTCTCAAAAAAGAGTGTCTGCTTTTGCTGATTTAATCTTAAATCGGAGAAGTTAGTCGTTGTATTATTAGGTTCATAGCCTCTCTAGCTGATGCGAGTCTAACCTCTTCTCTTGACCCGCTGAAGAGATAGGAGCTTGAGATCGTCTTGCCATGACGGCAAGCGGTTGCGATAAAGACTAGTCCGGGAAGTTTTCTCTCACTACGACCGGGGCCGGCTACTCCAGTTATCGCATATGATATATCCGCATTTTTTAGAGCAGATTCTGCCATGAGTCTTGCTACTTCGTTGTCAACCGCTCCCCTCAAAGACAAAAGTTCTCCCGAAATCCCTAAAAGAGAAGTCTTTGACAAATAAGAGTAACTAACAATAGTATGAGAAAATACCTCAGATGAACCGGCAATTGAAGTAATCAGACTAGAGACTAAACCTCCTGTACAGGATTCTGCTCCGCCGAGAATGTAGTCTCGTTCTCGACAAAGAAATATAAGATATGAGGCTATTCTTAGGTCTTGATCGGTTATGGTCATATTATTGAGAATTATACTTCAAACGTTATGATAATTACTGAGAGACAAAGTCCTGAGAATATCCCTGCAATAAGATCATCTATCATTATCCCAAGACTGCCCGGTAGACTCTTCTCAATGTAGGAAATAGGGAAGGGTTTCAATCCGTCAAAGAAGCGAAATAGAACAAAAGCAAGGATAACATTTATAGAACTCAAATACCCAAAACTAAGCGGAATAAATGTCACGAGTATCCCTAAGGCTTCGTCTATTACGATAAAATGAGGATCATCTTGCTTGTCAGAGATCAGTTTTGATGAAGACCAAAGTCCTAAAACTAGGGTTATTACTATAGCTACAATGAGGGAATATAGTCCCCAATGAGCCAAGAGAAAAGCTATTGGCAGCATTATAAAGGTAGACAAGGTTCCGGAAAAAGGTCTGATACATCCGACCAAGCCAAGAGAAGCTATAAATAGAGCAAAATTATTAGAAACTCGAGGACAATTAAACGAAAACATATAATCTATCTTATATCTGTGAAACAGGCACTAACATTCGCTATTGCGTACATTCCTTCTCCTCTTCCGGTAAATCCTAATTTTTCGCTAGTGGTGGCTTTGAGAGATACCGAGTCTAAAGCGAGGTTGCATATTTTTGCGAGATTTTGTCGAATTTGAAGGTTGTAGGGCGAGAGTTTCGGATATTCCGCAATCACGGTAATGTCGACATGAGTTAATCGTCCTTGCTTGTTTTTAAGAGTTTCTATGGCATGTTCTAAGAATATCTGTGAGCATACATTTTCCCATTGAGCTTGCGTAGGGGGAAAGTGAATACCGATATCTCCCGCTCCGGTAAGACCATAAATAGCATCACTCAGAGCATGCATTATCACATCGGCATCGGAGTGTCCGACAAGATATAGGTCAGATTCTATTAAACACCCTCCGATGATCAAATCCTTGTCACCAGCCTCAAGACAATGAATATCATGACCTGATGCATGTTTATGGACTGTCGAACTCAAGAGCCTTTTTACACTGATTAAATCACTCGGATAGGTGACTTTAATATTGTTTTCGTCGCCATTGATAAACTCGACTTTGCTTTGTTTCTCTAGCAATAGGGAGATTTCGTCGGTATAGTGAGTATTAAAATTAATGCTATCGACAAGTTTCTGATAGCAAAAACCCTGCGGAGTTTGGGCTCTAAAGAGATTGCTTCTATCAACCGTATTAATTGTCTTGCCGAGTTTCCGATAGACTGTATCTGCTATCGACAAGACCGGAACCGCAGCATCATTCTCTTCTAGTTTAGAGACAACCTCATTTATAAGTCTTGGGGTCACCAGAGGACGAGCTCCATCGTGTATGAGCAAATACTTCTGTGCAAGACTATTCTCTTCTATAAACTTCAGAGCATTGATAAGTGATTGATGTCGAGTATTGCCGCCTTTGGTGGTTAAAATTTTAGGGTGTTGAGGAAACGAGGAAAGAGACTCTTGATATTGTGATTGATCACAAGGCAAGACCACAATAACTCTCTCTGAGACTACAACAAAAGGATCAATCGCAAGAGCAAGGACAGAGGTATTTTGCACATTAGCGATAAGTTTATTTTCTCCGAAACGAGAGCTAATGCCAGCTGCAAGAACAATCGTAAGGATATTGCTCATGACTGTACAGTAAGAGACGTTAGGTTTTCTAGGAAATTCTGTTCTACAATATCGGGAGGAGTATCTATTATTTCAGGAGCTTTTTCTAGAGGTTTTGAGTATTTATAGATATTCTTTTTAGCTTCTTGTTCGGAGAAACAAGCGAGACGTACGGCTTCAATGAAAGCACTTTCTTTATCGGCAATTGTGATAATTTTTTTAATCTCTTGGGGGATATTGAGCGGCAGATTAAAGCGAGCATATATCGCAGACATAATATTTTTTTCAATTCTTTTATAGTCATCACCGATAACATTCTTGAAGGGAGAAATCAGGTCGCCGGTGACATACTCCGGAGCGTCATGGAGTAGGGCGGTGAGTAACCATTGTCTCTTGATGTCAGGGTATTCTTTTTCAATGATATCTTTTACTAGAATGGAATGCTGAGCAACTGAAAAAGGATATTTTCCGGTAGTCTGACCATTCCATCTAGCTACTCTAGCAAGACCTCTAGCTATATCAGAGGGTTCTATATCGGAGGGTTTAGGGTCTAGCAGGTTCAACTTTTTGCCACTCAACATTCTCTGCCACACTCTAGGAATAGTTCGAGACTGAGTTTGCATTATATGTGGTCTATTGATTTTTGTTGCTTGCGGATTTCAAAAAATTGGGCACTTGATCTGATAGTCCGAATGGTCCGACATGGGGCTCTACTACCTTGATAAAGTGAGGAGTATTGTCTTTCTTGACCGACTTTGAGGGTAACTCCCAATTACTTTTTTTCTTTTTGTTTGAGATAGTTGCTCCGGGTAGTTCAGATATTTTTTCGATTAATAGCTCTTCGGATGGCAAGACGAAAGTAAAAGCTCGTCCCTTTCTACCAGCCCGACCAGTCCTGCCAATGCGATGAACATAATCTTCTGCTTGTTCGGGAACGTCAACGTTAAATATATGACTAACAGTAGGAATATCTAGACCTCTAGCAGCGACATCGGAACATACGAGGAAACGAACTTCTCCCTTACGGAATTTATCCAAACAGTCCATCCGAGTATGTTGATTCATGCCTCCGTGAAGTATTGCACAATTGATATTAAGCTCAATCAATTTCTTGCCCAGAATATCGACATCCTTTTTCCGATTACAGAAAATTAAAGCATTAGATATAGGTTCGCTTTTCATTAGTTTGAGGAGGGCTTTGAATTTCTCTTGGGTTGATGAAACATAGACAAATTCTTGTTCAATGTTAGCAGAAATAGAGCTTCGAGGAGAGACAAAAACATTTTTAGGATTATTAATATAGTCTTCGGCTAGTTTTTGTATATCGGGCGGCATGGTAGCTGAAAACATAAGGTTTTGAGTATTTTTAGGAAGAAAAGAGAGTATCTTCTCGACATCTGGAATAAAGCCCATATCAAGCATTTTGTCGGCCTCATCAATGACAAAAAAGCAAATATCTTTGAGCATAACTTTTCCGTTATTGATGTGGTCGATGAGTCTCCCGGGGGTCGCTATGAGCACGTCTACTCCTCGATATAAGCTCTGTTCCTGTTGGGAAGAGCCGACCCCTCCAATCAGCAAACCAGAGACTAAATCCGTATGCTGAGCATAAGAAATAAATTTATCTTGTAATTGCATAGCAAGCTCTCGAGTGCTTTCTAGGATTAATGCTCTAGGCAACCTAGCTCTGACTCGACTTGCATGAGACAGAATATCTATCATGGGCAGAATAAACGCTGCCGACTTACCAGTTCCGGTCTCGGCACAACCCAAAATGTTACGTTGCATCAAGATAGCCGGAATGGTCTGCTCTTGTATCGGAGTAGGACTCTCATAACCTAGCTCTTTCAAACTAGAGGCTGTAATATCTGTTAAACCTAAATCGTAAAACGTTCGTGTTTTTCTTGACATAATAATTTATTATTAAAGTTTCAAGGAATTTATCAAAAACCTTGTATATAAAATTTGTTTATCCTGTACCATAAGACACAAACCCAACCCGTACCATAAGAAATAAACTCAACCTATACCATAAGACACAAACCCAACCCGCTAAAGAGTAAAAACGTCTCTCCGTTAGCGATTCTAACACGACTAATCAATTTTAAGCAAATAACATGAAAAATTTATTTCCGATGATATCACAAAAAGGGTCGCTCGGTAGAGATAAATTTGTAGAATTTCCTGCTCTCAAGTATGCCGACCTTGATTATGAAAATACTCAAAGACTATTATTTGCGATATCAGATCATTCTAGATTTCTCTTTCAGCAACTGACTCACAGAGAAAATGAGGCTATAATTGAAGATTTGTTTCATTACAGTCCGGAGCTTTTTTGTGACAAGCTACGAGAACAATTAAACTCGTTTCATGAGGATAATCGTTCTTTTCAGAGACTCTCTAAGGAATTGAGATTATTTCGGAATCGTTCGTTACTGTCAATAGCTTTAGGAGATTTATCTGGCTATATGGGACTAAAGGAGACTACAAGATTAATTTCTAGCTTAGCAGAGTATGTTCTTGATAAGGCTTTAGCTTTTTTGTTAAGACAAGCTAGATTTAATGAAGTTTTCGCTCAAGACAAAAACCAGTACGACAATATCGAGAAACTAAAAAGAGGCTATACGATTTTAGGAATGGGCAAACTTGGAGCAAAAGAGTTAAATTTTTCGAGTGATATAGACCTGATAATCCTTTACGACCCAGAATTATTTTGTTTAGAGAGAAAGGAACGTACTCAAGAGGTAGTAAATCGGATAACAAGGAAATTATGTTTATTGTTGAACGATAAGACAGTATACGGACATGTCTTTAGAACGGATCTTCGTCTACGACCAGACCCTAGTTCGAATCCGATAGCGATGAACATATTGTCGGCAGAAATTTACTATGAGACGATAGGTCGCAATTGGGAAAGAGCGGCCTTGCTCAAGGCAAGACCGGTCGCCGGTGACATAGAAATGGGGAAAATGTTTCTAAAGACACTTCATCCATTCATATGGAGAAGAAACCTTGACTTTGATGCTATAAGAGATATTTTCTTCCTCCAGCAGCAGAGGAGCTGTAGAAAGGGTGTAATAAAGGCATCGGGTTGTAATGTTAAGCTCTCTGAGGGGGGGATACGAGATATAGAGTTCTTTGTACAGAGTCTTCAGTTAGTCTGGGGAGGAAGAAATGCAAGACTCAGAGTCGCAGAAACTGTCAATGCTTTGGAGTCACTGCAGGAAGCAGGACTAATCTCTCAGGAGATAAATAATACTCTAAACAAGGCTTACGTCGAGTTAAGACGAATAGAGCATAGATTACAGTTACAAAACGATGAACAGACTCATATTATCCCTAGTAATGATGAAGATTTGGCAAATTTTGCCTTATTTTGTGGTTTCCAGACCGCAGAAGAATTCATAAATCACCTAGAAAAAATTATGAGAGAGGTATGGAGTAAATTTCAGCAACAAGTCAGTGCTTTTATCCCGAAAAAAGTAGACAAAGACTTGTCTTCGATAAAAAGGTATGAGCAATCAAATAAGACCATTAATGATAAAGACGCTAAGGACTTGTGGGCAGGTTTTTCTTGGCATGGTGACGAAAAAATCGAAGGGAGGGAGAGGTTTCTTAAAGTAATAACAGAAATGGGATATAGCGATTCTGAGTCAGTTTTGCGACTCGTTCAAGGATGGTATCAAGGAAAAACGAAAATTGCATCAAACGATATCTCTAGACGATTCCTACTAGACGTTTTGCCCGAGATATTAAAGCGACTAGGAAATTCTTCAGTCCCTCAAGATGCAATCGTCAGATTTGACCGGTTTGTTAGAAAATTGCCGATAGGTTTCCCTTTATTTTCTTTGTTCGGCACTCACAGACAGGTTCTAGATGCAATCACCACTATTATTGCTGATGCTCCGAGAATGGCTGATTATCTTGCTAAAAGACCAGTCTTAGTAGATGCTCTTCTTGCTAAAGAATATCAAAACGAATTCGAAGACGTCGAAAAACTAGACCAAGAACTAAACTTCTTACTAGAGGATGCTAAAGACGATGAAGATGTCTTGATATTTTGTCGGAGATTTCTTCATGAAAAGCAATTTTGCTATGAACTAGCATGGATTGAAGGCAAAATCTCTCAAAACAGAGCTTTAGAAGAATACACTATACTTGTCGAGGTGGTACTATCTAGAATCATAAAGCAGGCAGAAATCAGCTTTTGGGGAGATAAAAAATCCGATACTATTGCCGTTTGGAGCATGGGAAAGCTAGGTCATAGAGCAATGATGCCGTCATCCGACTTCGACTTGATATTTGTACACAAGGATCAACACGATAACGATAATAAAGATGGAGAATTTATCAAATATCAACGTCTAGCAAGAAAGATAATCTCTTTCATAGAGAGTAAAACTAAAGAGGGGATTATAGGTCAGGTCGACCTGAGACTCAGACCATACGGTAGGTCTAGTGCCTTATCTCAAGACATCAATACCATTTCCAGATATTACAGTGAACGTAAAGCATGGATAGTAGAGTATATGGCATTATCCCATGCTAGGGGAATTTTTGGAAACCAATCGATCCTCTCCGACCTCGAGGATATACGAGATAAGAGCTTGAGAATCGGGTTTGAAAAAAAACATCTACAAGAGAGCATAAGAGATGTCTTGACTGCAAGTCATATTAATCACTCTCAAGACGATGAGGTTCAGATCAAGTATGCTAGGGGAGGTCTCTTTGATCTCGAGTTTTTTGTACAGTATGGATTACTGTCTTGTGCAAGAGAAGCCTCATCCGACTACATACCTACAGATACCTTAGGACAAATATCTATGCTTGTTAGAGAAGGGTTCTTGACAAAAGATGCCGCAAAAAAACTCCAAGGAGCATGGAACCTAATGGTAGGAATGCAGGCTTTCCGAAGACTTACCGGTTGGGATATGGATTGGTCTAAACCGGAAATGCTTAGAGATGAAGCTCTTGCTAAAATGCTACGAAGAAAAAATGATAGTACTAGCATCTTTCAAGAACTAAATAATTATACAGATTATATACAACAGATGATGCTGTCGGAAAACATAGCTCCAGATTATTAATCAACATCCTATCTTAACACTCTGATATTGCTTGATTAATTAAACGAATGGCTCGTTGTTTTCCCAAAATAGCGAGTATCTCAGACAAGTCACCCGGACTAGCACTTGCCCCAGTAAGAGCCAGACGCAAGGGCTTACCTACCTTACCTAAGGTCAAACCTTGAGCCGCAATAAAGTCATCAAGCAACTGTTTGATATTTTTTTCCTCCCAAGCAATTTTGGTGTCTTCAAAATGGTCTTTTAGAAGTCTGAGGGTTTCTAAGTGAGGAGAAAGTTTGTCAGATAGGATTGAGTAGTTTTTGTCTTCAAGAAAGAAGCTAGCACTATCAACTAGCTCATTCAATGTTTTGACTCTTTTAATCAAAACCGGGATCGCTGCAAGATAAAGAGTAGCATCTTCGCTATGGTACTTATTCTTGACTATATCCCAAGTTAGTTCAAATACAGTGTTACTATCGTAATCTCTGAGATGTTCGGCATTAACTGATTTTAGTTTTTCAGGGTCGAACTGAGCAGCACTTTTGCTAAGACTATGATTTAAGTCGAATAGGGGTATCATGTCCTCAAGAGAAGCGACTTTACGGTCGTCGCCGAGCCCAGACCATCCAATGTTAGCAAGATAATGAACCACCGCAGAGGCGACAAAACCCATGTCTTTATAAGCATTAACATCAAGAGCTCCGTGTCTTTTGGAGAGTTTTTTCCCGTCATTCCCGTACAGCAGACCTATATGTGCAAAGTCGGGAATATCCCAATCTAAAGCCTCATATAGTGATATTTGTCGGAAAGTGTTGGTTAGGTGATCTACTCCTCTGATTACGTGTGATACGTTCATATTGTGGTCGTCGACAACAACTCCTAACATGTAGGTAGGAGAACCGTCAGAACGCATCAGAACAAAATCATCTAGAGTATTTCTCGCAACCGGAATCTCGCCCTGAATTAAATCTTTGACCATAATCTTTCCTTCAGGACTATTGTCAGCCTTTAATCTTATGACATAGGGGATGTCTTTAGGCATGTCTTTATCATCTCGGTCTCTCCAAGTACCGTCATATAGCACCGGACGTCCGCTTTTTTGAGCTGTTTCTCTCATCTTTGCCAACTCTTCAGGAGTACAAAAGCATTTGTAGGCTCTTCCCTTGTCGAGCAGAGTCCGGACTGCTAGCTGATGAGACTCAAAATTATCCGACTGATAAACGACTTCACCATCATGTTCAATACCTAGCCATTGCAGACCTTGTAAAATCGAATTAATTGCCTCTTTGGTCGAACGTTCTTTATCAGTATCTTCAATGCGGAGTAAGTATTTACCATCATGATGCTTAGCAAAAAGATAGTTATAGATAGCGGTTCTAATGCTTCCTATGTGAATAAATCCTGTGGGAGAGGGGGCGAATCGAGTAACGATAGGTGTCATGGTTTGTTTTCTTTAATAAAGGATTAACTTGGGTTGTCTAGGAGTGTCGTCTTGTGAGTAAGGAAAATCCTTATAACTGCGGGATATTATACAAGAGAAGTGGAGATAATAACTTGCCTCTCTTGAGCAATGTCGTAAGACTAGCTGCTGACAAGACCATAGCTTCTACAATCGACAAAGCAAGAGAAGAGGTACAGGGCACTAGCTTCATCTGGTATACACTGATCTTTATAACATCTGTAATCCTAGGTCTGTTTATTGAGCAAGTAGCTATCATATACGGACTATCAGTCTTTAGTTTTTTGCTAGGCATTTTGTTGATTGTATGTGAAGGACTAAGTCTTATCAACAGACGATATAGAGTTTGGTCGAAAATTCTCATATTGCTGGCATTAGGACTTTTTTATCCGACTTTTCATAGTCTTATTATCATTGAACCTCGTCCTGTTGAGACAATTCCTTATAGTATGACAGCTTCTGTAGAAGGTCAAGTTAGGAAACTGGCTTTATACAAACAGGGGGTTCGTATGGAACTAACTTTGACTAAAGACATTCCCTATCTATCGGCAGAAAATGTAGTACGAGTGAGTACAAGGCAAGTATTGGATGGGTTAAAAGTCGGAGATATAGTGAAGGGAGAAGCACGACTTATGCCTTTATCAAGAGCGTTTATTCCCCAACATTTTTCTTACAGAGAATATTTTGCTCGAAAAGGAATAGGTGCTGTCGGTTATTTTATCAGAGACCCTCAAATTATTGAACATAAGACAGGAACATCTGATTTTATGTTGTCTAATCTTCGTTATGAGATTGCACAAAAGATTGCTCATTATCTCTCGGCAGACAAAGACGTGGCAGCAATAGCTATAGCCTTAATAACCGGGGGCAGAGATGGGATAAGCAAAGAGGTTAGAGAATCGATAAGACTTTCTGGACTATCTCATCTTCTAGCGATATCCGGCTTACATATCGGTTTAGTAGCTATGTTTGTTATGATGGTAGGTAAGTTTTTATGGTCTTGTTCGATGAGACTATCTTCTCATTATGATTCTCGTATTCCTATAGGTATTTTAGCTTGTCTATTTGCCTTGATGTACACGATCCTCGCAGGAGGGCTGTTACCCACTCAAAGAGCTTTTGTCATGGTTGCTTTAGCATTTTTTGCGATTATCATAGGCAGAGTACCGATTTCACGCAATCTTTTAGCTTTTGCGGCAATTGTGGTGGTCGTGATAGACCCACAATCTTTACTAACTCCTAGTTTTCAGATGTCTTTTATGGCAACCCTAGCCATCATCAGCTTCTATCAAGATATTTACCTCGATAAAGACTTCTACTTACGTAGAGAAGCTCTTATTAGAGAAGGTTGGGAAGAAAGTAGGGTGATAAAAATACTAGGACTATCTCGTAACAGTTCTAGAGTTCACTCTTTCACGATGGGTATTTTGATAACCAGCATTCTTGCAACTTTTGCTACATTACCATTTGTTATTTATCATTTCTCGTTTTTCTCTCTATACGGAGTGATAGCAAACTTTGCCGGAATAGTATTGGTTTCATTATGGATTCTACCAATTAGCTTGCTGATTATAATTCCTACTTATTTGTGCGATAGTTATGATAACTTCTTTAGTAGTTTGTTAGGATTTTTATGGCATCTAATAGGCTACGGTATAGAGGGACTTGTAAGAGTAGCAGAATTGTTTTCAGGTGAAGATCAAACTCTGATATGGGAGGGAAACATTTCTCATGGTAGTATATTGCTGTTTGTAATTGGTCTATTAATTATCCTGATTTTACGTACCTCACTCAGATATCTGGGCGGAGTAGTAATAATTGTTGGACTAGTTTTAGAAGTATTTTTTCCGCAACAGCCACCCTTGTTATTGGTGTCGCCGGAAAAACTGAGTATTGGTCTTGTCGACAAGGAAAGATCTCACTTGTATACCACCGACATAAAAAATAGTTTTGTTAATGACTATTGGCGTCGGTATTTTGGTCTTGAAAAGGTATTGAAGTGGGATATTGGCAAGGGAGTAGAGAAAGATATTGAGTATGGAGGTGAGAAACTGAGAATATCCTGCGACGGTAATAGCTGTATTTTTAGCGATAAAAAAGGAATCGAGTATGTCCGAGTTATTTTAAGAGGCGATATTGGGGTGAGCAATGGGATAGAAATAAGTCCTAACTGGGAGAGAGAAATAAATGAATGTAAGGACTACAAAGGAGCAGGAATTAATTTAATTGATATAGCTCGAGTAAAATGTTTAGGCTCACACGTTTTATATATACGAAATGGTAAGGTTTGGGTCGAGAGTGATACTATGCTTTGGAGTTAGGGGGGTGATATTTACGGATAGCCGCTAGAAGGTTGACTATGCTATTTACGAACAGGTGCTAGTTATAGAGGAGTACCATTTACGAACGGATTCCAGTTATAAAGGAGTACCATTTACGAATAATAGGTGTGTAGGGTCTTATTTTATTTACTTAAAGGATTTGTCGCATAAGGTATATTATGGAAACCAACGGGATATTAATATAGCTTTATACCTCATACCTCTAGAAATCAGCGACTACTCTGCATGACTATTTTCTTTGCCGAGCTTGCTTTTCCTCTCTAGACCACGCCTTATTATGTATAAATCTCTATTAAAACCAGTTTTTGCCGTGCTTGTTGTAAAAGTTTCTCGCTAGCTCCTGAGCTCTATCTATCATAGAATCTGTCATGAATGATTGCTTTAAGTTAAACAATTCTTCTCTAGCCTCCGGATGACCCTGATAATTCGCCAAATATGCATACATATAAGCCTTTTCCAATTCAGGAAATACAAGTTTACTACTACCATCATAAATTTTTGCCAAATTATATAACACTTTTGCATCTCCAATTTCCCCCAACTTTTCATAGGCTAATAATGCTTGCTTGTCACCCTTGTTAAGAATAGGAAATAGATATTCAGACATCGAAAAGAGATTATCCTTAGCCGACAAACTACCCTGCTTAGCCGAAAGCAAAAACCAATAAATCGCCTCCTCTAAATCCTGCTCTACTCCTTCCCCTTGCCAATACATCCAACCAAGATTGTTCTGTGCCGAAGAATTACCCTGCTTAGCAGACTCCATATACCAGTGAAAAGCTCTTGCGAAATTCCGGACAACTCCCTTGCCTTGCTTGTACATCAACCCGAGATAAAACTGAGTCTCAGCATCTCCCATACCGGCTCGCTCATGCATAACCGGAGATGACCTTATATATAAATCATTTGCTCTCTCTTTATCCTTCTCAATAATCCCTAAACCATAATCGTACATTTCCGCCAAAAAAAATTGAGCATTGCCCCCTTCTGTGTCAGCTAAAACCCAGAGATTAGTATAACATTCAGTCCATAATTCATGAGCCTTTATCCGATCCCTAGTCATACCGTTTCCGTCATGATACATATAGGCCAGCCGAAATTGAGCTATAGGATTACCATCCTCAGCTAAAGGCTCTAATTCTCTGAAAGCCGTCTTGTAATCGTTTTTATAGTATGCCTCAATCCCCTTCTCTAAATCTGCAGCCTGTACCTCCTGCAAAAATAATAAACCAAATGCAACTAAAGCTATGATCCTCATATTAACTCTCCTCTTAACTCTCCTCCAAATCTCTAAAACCAGTCAACCAAAGACCTAGAATCCTTACAAGATACAGGATAAAACTATAAACCTCAACCAATTACAATGTTAAAACTCTAAACATCCACAAGAATATAAATAAGACCAATTTTTTAAGAGAAAATTGTAGAGAAAACTGTCTTGCTAGAGATCAGCAAGTCTAGTTTCTGTATTATCTAGCTCCTACAAGTCTAGCCCCAGCAATTCCCTAGACCCAGCAAGCCGATAGCTCTAGCACCACCATAGTATCTAGAATTGTTTTTTATCCAAGACTCCAATATCTGCCGAATTCGTCGTAGAATTCTTTAGCGATAGTCTGAGCCCTCTCTATCTGACCAATCATTATCTTACGGTTACTATAGTCAGAGATTTTAGAAACTAGCTTGCCGGCTCCCTCGTGACCACAAAAATCAGCCAAATAAGCATACATATATGATTTTACTAGGTCTGGGAATATTACTTGTCTCTTACCTTGATAAATAATCGCTAGCTGGTATAGAGTGTGAGGATCTCCGGTCTGAGCAAATACTTCATAGCCCCTAAGAGCAGCTAGGTCTCCCCGCTCCGACTGCAACAATAACTCATCTTTAATAGCCTCAGACCGTCTCCGAAAGTAAGTACTAACACTCTGTATGGAAAACTCCATCGCAATTTTTACAATCTCTAAGTAAATGCTAACAGCTCTGGCACAGTCTCGCTTGACCTCGTCTCCTGAGTTATATCTGTCGGCTATTTTGCCCTGCAGTTCAAGAGCTTGAATCTCTCCCCTGTGCACCAAAGGCTTCAATATTCTCAAGGCTAACTCAAAATCTTTAGACTCATAAGCATTCATAATCTCTTGTAATTCTTTGTCAGTCATAATATCTATCCTATGTATATCTATTCCAAATATAATAATACTAATAATATACAATATATACACTCTTAAGTTGTTAAAATCAACTAAAAATTGCATCAATTCGATAAATATATCTTCTTAAATCTTTATCCTTGTTCAAATTTATAAAAATAAATGATAGCATCTGCCACGTTTGGTTTGGATTTTTCTAATCTGATGAGATAAACTAATTCGCCACAGGATATTATGACAACTAAGAGCTCTCCATACCGTAATTTTACCTCTTTAATTGAGAGTTTGAGTCCTGTGGAAGGACTTATTGCATTGGTCTCAGCTTTGAGAGATAAGGAGTTTGGCTGTCCTTGGGACTGCAAACAAAAGATAAAAGATATAGCTCCTCTCACCATAGAGGAGACTTTTGAGATCGTCACTGCAATAGAAGAAAATGACCTCAAAGCTCTAGAGGAAGAGCTCGGAGACATGCTTTTTCATATTGTTTTATATGCTCAAATCACTAAAGAGAGTGGTCATTTTGACTTTGAAGACATTGTCTTGACGATAACTCAGAAAATGATAAAGCGACACCCACATGTTTTTGATGATATGAAATTATCAGACAGAGAACTCTCTAAGTTATGGGAGAGTCATAAATCACGTAAGAGATTGGATGAGGTCTGGAGACAAAGTTATCCTAGTCTTTTATTGTCGTCTAGGATTGGGAAGGTTGCAGCTCGAGACGGTTTTGATTGGGATACTCCCAAGCAGGCTTTAGAGAAGGTATCAGAGGAGATTGCAGAGTTAGAGAAAGTATTGGAAAGTCATCCCGATATCTATCAAGAAGAATATGGAGACCTTCTCTTTGCTTTGGCTCAAGTGGGCAGAAAACTAGGACTTTGTCCGGAATATGTTCTCAGACAAGCAAGTAAAAAATTTGTCAAGAGATACAATAGTATGAAAAATCAAGAAGGATATGATATTTCTCTATCTTTAGGAGATAAGGAACAGTTGTGGCAGCAGACAAAAACTGAGAGAAAACTAGAATTTATAAAAATGAATGGTCTTGGTAATGACTTTATGATTATTGATGCAAGAAATGAGCTTATTGATTTAACCTCTTCACGGATAAGGATATTGTCAGACAGACGAACCGGGATAGGTTTTGATCAGCTAGTTGAATTGCAGTCTTCGTCAAGAGCTGATGCGGAGTTAAAAGTTGTTTTTTACAATGCAGATGGTAACCGTTCAGGAGCTTGTGGTAATGCATCTCGTTGTGTTGGCTGGCTTGTCATGGAAGAGACTGGCAAGAGATACTGTACAATAGAAACCGACGACAGACTCTTAGACATGAAAAGAGAAGATGAGTCTAGGATTAATGTCGACATGGGACTGCCAGAGTATGATCATCGCACTCTCCCGTCTGACCCATCTCCCCTACTCTCCATTGTTCCTAGTGCTTTGGAGGTGGTGAGTGTTAGTATGGGTAATCCGCATGTTGTTTTTATTGTCCCATTTGATAGTCTAGAAACCTTACCTTTGAGTGATTTTGGTCCTGTAATTGAGAATCACGTTCTGTTCCCCGAGCGATGTAATGTTGGAATTGTG
This sequence comes from Pteroeides caledonicum, assembly GCA_026546875.1. Lineage (NCBI taxonomy): Eukaryota > Metazoa > Cnidaria > Anthozoa > Scleralcyonacea > Pennatulidae > Pteroeides > Pteroeides caledonicum. The sequence goes on along the minus strand of JAOBAZ010088888.1, from coordinate 4,720 downwards.
TCGGTAATTGATGACAAGAGAGCTAGACTGAGAGTCTGGGAAAGAGGAGTCGGGATAACCCAAGCCTGTGGGACTGGAGCTTGTGCCGCTAAAGCCGCTCTTGATAAACTATACAATTGGAGCAATAACACAGATATCATCCTAGATGGAGGTACTCTAAGAATTTCTAGAGATGAGAATAAACATTTGTGGATGTCGGGCTTGATTGCAATGAACTATAGAGGAGTTGTTTCACTATAATGTCTGGTCGGAGAAATAATCAGGTTATCAATTTTGGCTGTCGACTGAACAAAATGGAAGGAGATGTTATCGACACTCTTATGACTAGGTCTGGTCTGGAGAATGTAGTCTTTGTTAATGGTTGTGCGGTCACTAATGAGGCCGAAAGACAAGTAAAGCAAACCATAAGGAAGATTGCTCGGGAAAAGCCTCACACCAATATAATTGTCAGTGGTTGTGGAGCACAACTTGATAAGGAGTCTTACTCAATAGATGGAGTTAAAGCGGTTATTGGTAATCGAGAAAAAAGACAACTCAGCACTTACAAAGAAATTTACGACAAGCTAAATAATTATCAGTCAGAGACTATAGAGCCTATAGTGCGGGTTAATGATATGACAAGCATCAAGAGCGGAGCTCTGCATTTGATAGACGGATATTCCTCTACTTGTCGAGGCTTTGTCGAGATCCAAAATGGTTGTGATCATCGCTGTACCTTCTGTACCATACATCTTGCTAGAGGAAAGAGTTTCTCTCACCCTGTAGACAAGATACTTAAGCAAATTGACCTGCTCCTTGACAATGGCTGTAAAGAAATTGTCCTCACTGGAGTTGATATTACCTCTTATGGTCAAGATATTGAAGCTATCTCTAGAGGTCTATCCCCGACCTTAGGTTATCTTTGTAAAAGGATATTAAAAACCTTTCCATCTCTAGCTCGTTTGAGAATATCAAGCATTGACTGTATCGAAATTGATGATAATCTTTTTGAAGTTCTCTCGTCAGAGGAAAGGTTCATGCCTCATCTCCATCTTTCTTTGCAGTCAGGAAATGACCTGATCCTAAAAAGGATGCTAAGAAGACATCAAAGAGATCACTCAATATCCCTATGTCATAAACTACGAGAGGCAAGGTCTGACATAATTTTAGGTTGCGATTTTATTGTCGGTTTTCCTTCTGAAGACCAACAAATGTTCCAAGATACCATGAACCTTGTTGATGAGTGTAACCTTACTTGGTTGCATGTCTTCCCTTTCTCTTCACGAGCCCTTGCTCCGGCCTCTCGAATGAAGCATCAAGTGCAATCAAAAATAAAAAAAGAAAGAGCCTCCACTTTGAGAAATAAAGGTCTGAAAATGGTCGATCAGTGGTTAAGCTCAAGAATTGGACAAACTACCCAAATTCTTGTAGAAAGCATTGACAATAAAGGAAATTTAATCGGAAAAGACCCCTATTTTTCTAAAGCTACAATAGAGATAAGAGAATCGGATGATATAAATAACATATGTATAGGGGATGTCGTAGAGGTTAGAATTGTCTCTCACAAGGACGAAACTATCTATGCCTTACTGTGAACAACCAATATCTTTAACCTGCCTTAATGAAATGTTTGTCTGATGAAGTGGTTGGGTAATTACATTGTTAAAACAGCGAAATCGGTCAATGACCACCTAGTCGGACTACTACGTTCGGGCAAAATTTCTCTATTAGAAAAAGAAAAACTTGAAGAAGCTCTTTTAAGGGCAGATGTTGGTCCTAGGACCTCCGCCGAGATTGTTCAGAGAATATGTGATGAAATAAAAAAAGATTCCGCTAGTCTTGAAGAAATACAAGAGTCGTTCAGTAATAGTATTGCAACCATGCTCTCAGAGATTACTAATGAGTTTGATAAACCTAGTCTTGACCTGTTTGATGATTATTCTCCACCGCCTGATGATATTCTCCATGTTATAGTTTTGCTAGGAGTTAATGGCTCTGGCAAGACTACTACAGCAGCGAAAATAGCACATATCTTGAAAAATGATAAGCAACAGTCGGTGATTATGGCGGCTTGCGACACCTTCAGAGCAGCAGCAGTCGAACAATTACAGTCGTGGGGGGAGAAACTCAAGATTAAGGTTATCGCATCTCAAAATACATCAGACAGTTCTAGTGTCGCATTTGAAGCAGTAAAATACGCTAAAGAGAATAACTTCCAAACCCTCATCGTCGACACCGCCGGACGACTCCATAACAACCAAAATCTTATGGCTGAATTGGCAAAAATTATTCGAGTAGTTGATAAACAAGCTCCTAACAGTATCGTCTCGAAGGTGCTCGTGCTTGACGGAACTACTGGTCAGAACGCAATAAATCAGACTAAAGAGTTTCAAAAAACTGTCGGGATTGACGGAATTATTGTAGCAAAACTTGATGGAACCGCCAGAGCCGGGATCATTGTTTCGCTTATCAGAGACTTCCACATCCCAGTGATCGCCGTCGGAATTGGAGAGAACCTAGAGTCTCTGCAACCCTTCAAGATAAAAACTTTTTCTGAAGCTCTAGTCGGACTAAATTAGTCAGACTAAATCAGAAATCATCCAGATGAAAACAAAAGAGGAGCAACATGTTAAAAACAAACTGTAGTGATATTACCGATCAACAAATAAACGGTATTATGCCGGATAAATGGATATATGAACAGTCGATGCGAAACCGCATGATCGAACCCTTTCAAGAAACTCTAAATAGTAATAATACTATATCATCAGGACTCTCCTCTTTTGGCTACGACGCAAGAGTTGCCGACGAATATCTACTGTTTACCAATGTGCATTCTAGTATTGTCGATCCCAAAAATTTTGACGAAAAGGCTTTTCTCAGAACTAAAGCTGATACCTGTGTCATTCCACCCAATTCTTTTGCTCTTACTCGTACTATAGAGTATTTCCGTATCCCTGAGGATGTTATGGTTGTTTGTCTTGGTAAATCGACTTATGCTCGTTGTGGAATAATTATTAATGTCACTCCTCTTGAGCCGGGGTGGGAAGGTCATGTCACTATTGAGATATCTAATACTACTCCCTTGCCGGCAAAAGTTTACTCGAATGAGGGGATTTGTCAGTTTCTTTTTTTCAAGGGCGAAACTAGACCTAGTGTAACCTATGCAGATAGGTCTGGTAAATACATGAAACAAAAAGGAGTCACCCTGCCCCGGACAATCTCAAATAGACACACTCAAACTCAAACTTGAAAAAATTAACCTCCTATGGAACGTTTACATATAGAGGGAGGTCATTGTCCACAAGGAAGGCTAGTAATTGGAGGAGCGAAAAATGCCGCTCTGCCGATAATGATAGCATCTTTGCTTTCCAAGCAGACTATCTCTCTGCAAAATGTCCCCAGACTCGACGATATTACTGTCATAGAGCAAGTTCTCTCAAGTATGGGAGTAGAGATTATTCGAGATTACACAAGTACTGTGTCGGGAGATGCTATACAAATCAATACCCGAGACATACGACAGACAGATATTATTTCACTGTCGGACTTGAAGAGCATGAGAGCCGGGATTTTAATGCTCGGACCTTTAGCTTATCGATTAGGTAGAGTAACCCTTCCCATGCCCGGGGGAGACCCTATCGGAAAGAGACCCATAGGATTACATATAGATGGTCTTGAAAAAATGGGAGCGACTATAGAACGTCATAAGGAAGCGGTGTCGATAGAAGTAAAAAACAGACTCTACGCTATAGACTATGAGTTTTCTCGAATCTCGGTGGGAGCTACAGAAGCTCTAATTATGAGTGCTTGCTTGGCAAAAGGTACTACTCGACTCCAAAACATCGCAATTGAGCCCGAAATTTTTAACTTGATAGAGCTCCTTCGTGCAATGGGAGCTACTATATACCAAGAAGGTCATCGTCGTTTGATTATCCGAGGCAATGACGACCTTCTTCACAATGAGACCTCTCATAGGATCATTAATGACCGAATTGAGTGCGGTAGCTATGCTATGGCTTTCGCTGCTTGTCCCGATTCTGATGTCACTCTTGAGGGAGGCTCTTGCGAACTGTTAGGTGAAGCTGTCACTTCTACCCTCTCTGAGATGGGAGTGGTTTTAACTCAGTCAGAGACTGGTCTTAGAATAAAAGTCAGACAAGAAGGCTTAAACGGAGTCAATATCCTCACCGCTCCTTGGCCGGGGTTTGCCACCGACCTTCAAGCTCAACTAACCGCACTTTGCACTCAAGCTAAGACAAGCTCATCCGTAGAAGAGACTGTCTTTGAGGATAGATTCCAACAAATAAAGTCTTTATGCTCTATGGGAGCTTCTATAGAGCAGCTGGGAAACCGTATTATCATTCAAGCTCCGACTAAATTAAAAAGCGAGGATGATGTTGTCGCCAATGATATAAGAGCCTCTTTTTCATTAGTCATTGCTGCTATAATAGCAAAAGGGAGAACTAGCATCATCGACAATGGTCACCTAAAGAGAGGATACGAAAAAATTCATCAAAAACTCACAAATGTAGGGATACCCGCCTTTTGGAGCAAGTAAATTCCCATCACAAAACCCAAGTCTCAGAGATTCCTAAAAAGTCTGGACTCCTACACTTTCGAATAAATAAATCCCCATCACAAAACTCAAGTCTCAGAGACGTCTAAAAAGTCTGGACTCCTACACTTTCGAATAAATAAATCCCCATCACAAAACTCAAGTCTCAGAGACGTCTAAAAA
>JAOBAZ010088777.1:0-11724 GCA_026546875.1 Pteroeides caledonicum | reverse complement strand
TATATTAAATATTTTAAAGGGTTTACTTTTACTAAGAATATACGCTGTATCACTTTATAACACTTAATCATTCCTAAACTTTGTAGACAATCGAGATTTGTCTCAAGATGCTATGAGAATACCAAAGGTTCAAAAGGGGGAAAACATCTTACGCAAGCAAAGATGGTGACGGCAAAATAAATACTGAGCGATCGTTCGGTAAGTTTATTGTTCAGAATATGAGAATATTTATGAACATATATTTTTCCTATATTTCACAAGCAGATTTCATACGTACTATAATAGTTTAATCTAAGACTCATACAATTTAGCTTCCGTACGTTGTATCCCGCCGAAGGCAGAGTCCCGTTGCATGCCGTCGCCGTTCCCGTTGTGTGAACCACCAATTAGGAGTTACTGCAGCGTCCTCATTGGTAGCTTCAGGCACGTTCGCTGCGACAGGAAAAAACTTTAATTATAAGAGGTATTTCCTTTCGTCGCCAATTTCATCGAAAGTGTTAGGTTGCCATTTAAAAAAAAAACAACAAATCGGCCCTGCAGGCAAACGGCTCAAACTCGCATTCGTCGAATTCGAAGTTTGGATAAGCCCTCTCGGCGTTCTGGTATAAGCTGCTTCGACATTTGCGTATAAGCTCATTCGACGTTCTCTTCTGCATATATGTTTATAGGCCTCAAATTCCAGAAGTATATCTCAAATTAGAATATCCCGCGTATTATTTGATAGAAAACAAACAAGTATCTCAAATGTATACGCTTCAAATCATTTTGGTTTAACTCGCCCGGTAAAAATTATTTGGAATGTGAACAACCTGTTCATAACTTTCAAATTAACCAATTAATTATTGTCCTACATTTCGTACCTCCACAGGGGTTCTCAAAAAAAGTAATCCAACTTTAGCATGTCGTTGTGTGTTTATTATTGAAGTTCTATATTTGTTTCTTTGATACCGATAACGATCAATCTTTTACATGAGGAATGACACCTTTTTCTATCATTACGATCGAAAATTGCCAAATGGGATAAGATTTAACAATTGATTGGCAGATTTCGAAGTAAGTCGCAATAAATTAGCCAGTTTGCATTAGAAATTCAAAAGACATGAACAACGATCCCATTGGTGGAATTCATATTCTTTACAACTGTTTAACCAGTAGAATTGTTACCAAAAGATTTCGAATTTTAAATTACCGCCGACCAGCTGTGTAATTTATTCTGACTTTCGTTTAAATCCGCCAGTGCTGAGTTTTTGAAGGAGGTTGAGCTTGAGAACGACAAACTGAGGTTTGATAATTCTTCACATCATGCAAAAACCGAATTCAACAATTGCTTTATTATTTATTTAGAAGAATGAAAAAACTGCTTTCCTTTAAAGGAAGCCAGTTGTGTTGTTTCACGTTTTCGCTACTTCGCCGTCGTCACATCGTTGTCATTGGCATGACGCCATAACGTGACATACGATTTTTTCTTCCACGTTGTGACTTCATAACGTGGAAGAAAAAAGTCGTATACCACGTTATGACGTCAAACGCGCTGGACATGACGATGTCAGGCATGGCTAGCCAATCAGAAGCCATGAAATCTTTTAAATAAATAAGAATTCTTGAACGGAAACGCATTTCTCCACTCTTGGGAGAAGCGCGAAGGACTAGCGTCTGCTTATAGAAATTCGTCTTCATTGGGAATATAATTTTTGAATGCTATGGAGATACACATGCCGTATTTATTGACTTCTGTTAAATCTAAGGCACAGAGTAAAGATCTATACAGAAGGGCCACTCGTGTCGTACAACGTGTCCCCGTATTTTTATGCAAAGGTATGCTCTGGCCAATCAGCTCTGCCTGCTGATTGGCCAGAGTACACAGTTTACTGGCTGAGCCAAAAGCGTAATGCGATTTGCGTGGGGACAAAAACTTCAAAGTTTCCGACGCAAGTGGGCTTTCTGGTCATTTTTCTATTCCTATTCTGTGTCTAAGGTTTAAAATGGTAATTTGGCATTTTGTGATTAGACCATTTTTAAAGACCAAAAATTTCCCGCTTGAATTAATACTGAAGGAAATGGTTGGATACTTAAAGGACGTTTAATTCCCAAAGGTGCAAGAATGTGACATGTTGCTGCTTCTTTTTCATCAGTTGGGATCAATATTAATCGCAGTGATACCAGTAAGGTGTCATTTCACAGCTAAAAGATTGATCTTTAGATGTGCTAAAGATTAAGTGCGTAAACTAAATAATATGTCCGCAGTAACATGTCAAAGTTGGATTACCTTTTTTAGACACTCTGTATATGTTTAATCTATAACTTAAATTACTTACCGTAGTTCAAACTTGCAAGACCATTTTTCTGTGGCGTAACAGTTCCGCTAATCCCACGCTTTTACACCTTAAGCCCGTTTTCCACTTCGGCCGTATCGTACCGTACCGTACCGTACCGTAGCGATTTCTTTTGTGTGATAGTCATTAGACATGCTTTGGTGCTCATGAAACAATGGAATACGGTACGTTTCGCTACGATACGGTTGAAGTGGAAAGCGGCCCTTAAAGTGCCTACGAAGCGAAACATTTGTCATTCTGATTATGCTCTATGTATAGGTGATGGTTTGGTTTCAAGTGCATTATTACTTCAAATTTGGTAAAACTTCATAGCGTCCGCCATTTTGAATATTTACGGAAATGGTCTGACGGTACAACTAGGAACACCCGAAATTTTCTATGGCAAATGTGTATTACAATGTAAGGGTTTAAACATGATTCTTTGTTGCTTTGTCATGTGTTGTTTGTTGTTTGTCCGGAGTCAGTTACACAAATTGTCCTCTTACACAGTCACACAGGAACAGTTTCTTTACGGTTTCCCTTATTGTGACGTCACCAAAACCGAAGCTTATTAAGGTTCAAGATGGCGGTCGTCCACAACGTTTAGCCAGCTTTGAAATGAAATGTCACGAATACAAAGAGACGTACAATAAATCAGTAAAATGTAAGTTTTTCAGACTTAAGTGTTCTTTCATTTGGAACGATAAAAATATATTTATAATGTCTTAAGTGTTCAAATAAGCTATGACACCAATAGTTCAATACAGCGGCAAATTTGAAATCGTGTATAGCTGTAGATACCGAAATGAATTCATTCGCAACTTTGCGTATGGATACACGCAAGTAATTTCTGAGCCCCAGACGGAGATCGAACGAGCGCTCTTTTGAGCAAGCTTGAGCTATGTACGTACATGTTCATGTTATAGCTATGAGGTGCATTGTTTCGATGGGAACTGTGGAAAACGTGACCACGTTACCAGAAATGTTAATTAACAATCATTGAATGAAGTTGAGCGTGATATGAAGAATTATCAAGCTGACGTTTGTCGATGTCAACCGAAGCCGAGGGCTGAGGTTGATAAAGACAAATTTCGGCTTCATAATTCTTCACATCATGCGAAAACCGAATTCAATGATTGTTTTATTATTTGTTTAAAAAAATGAAAAAATTACTTTCCTTTAAAGGAAGTCAGTTGTGTTGTTTCACGTTCCCGCTCCTTCGTTGTCGTATATGATGTCATTGACATGACGTCGCTCGCGTTGGGCATGACGATTTGCGCATGGCTATTAGCCAATCAGAAGCCATGAAATCTTTTGAATAAATAGTTTTGTTTTCCGCCGTATTGGTAAAAATATAGCTATTTAAGTTAGTGAAACTTTCGTGTATATACGGATATTCTGTCCTGCGTTATTTTAAACCACGCTTGGCAATAAAGAAATAGTGATAGAAATTTTGAGATGACAAGCATTCGTTGCTGTGCTAGCGCATAGTTTGGATAACTTGTTCCTATCACGACGAATGATATTCATCAGTTCTTGAGAAAATAACGTACCTAGGTGTGTGCTGAGAAGGAAATAACAAGATAATAAATGCTTAAAACTCCTTGCTGCCTTACTTTTATGTAATGTTTGAAATCTAAATTGGAAAAATACCTTATTGTCATAGTGACACTTAAAAGCCCTGCTCAAAATTTGTCAACAACAAATGCCATAAAAATTGTTTCAGCGCATTTTTTTTTGATGTTGTGTTGAATGCAACGTGCAGTATCTCTGCACCAATCAATTCACGAGATCAAAAAATCAAAAATAATTGTTTATATCCTTTTCACTGACTCTGGTAAATAATTATTTACCGAGCATGTGGTTATTATATTGGTGGATATTTACCACGCCGCAAAGCGTCAACGTAGATATTCACCGATAATCACTGTGACTAAAGTAAATAATTATTTTAGTGTAACCCTAATGGAACTGCTTTTTTTATTCAGTTTTCCCTGAAGATATTTCAGCAAAAAAACTTTCAAGAAGAAACCCACTTTGGAAAGCGTTATTTATACATATAGTTATTTATAGGTACTGTTTTGCGCACAAACATGCTCTTATTCAAGCCAACATAAGCACGTTAGCGTCACAACAACAAATTACAGATCTTTTTCAATCCATTTTACACAAGAAGAAACATAAATTTAACAAACCTCAACCTGAGACATTTTGTTACAATTTTAAGTTTACGAAACAGACATTTAAGCCACCATTTAAACCACGAACAGATTTAGAGATAGCTTTGTTATTTCCACTTCTATACCGAGGACTCTTTGGTCGTATATTTTATGTAACGTATATATAATAGAGTGTAAATTCAGTGGTTGTAGCTGTTGTCATTTTACTTGAAATAGTGTATGTAACAGCTTAATTTGAAGTTAGGTTTCCACGGCTTCTGCTTTACTTAACTATCTTCTGTTTATCTGTCATCTATTGAATAATCGATTAATCGAGAGGATTTATCGTTGATAGAGCAAGGATGCATAGGATGCAAGGATGCAAAGCTTGTGATTCACATATGTGCTAAGGGATTCGTATATGTGCTAAATTGTTAAATATCTCACGCACCAATTGAAATATTGATTCATTTTGTAAACAACCGCGGACGATCGTGGTTTGTTTTCTGGTTTTGCCCATAGACTATTAATCAGAATTAACAAAAAGAACAGAGCTTTTCTCTTTGTGACTGCAGCCGCAATGGAAAAAGTCATTCTTTTGGCCGAGTGATGAATGATGCTTAGGAGTTAGCTAAAAAAATCCTACCCACAAGCCCTTAAGCGTAATCCTCCTCTCAGACGTTAAAAAAATGGCTAATCCCCTTCAAGAATACCGTATGTTTAACAACATACTTTTTAGTAGGTCAAATAGTAGCAAAATTAATATAGATGTACGATTTTAACATAGCAGTGGTGTGTTTAGCTAAAAATGGGTCAGGTTGGTATAATTGTGTAGTGCGAGAGACAATCTGCAGCTTGCAAGAACATGTCTGTCAGTTCGCGAATCTTTTAATATCCTGAATTTCAAGCAACGTTTTTTTACATTATTTAAAAGTCATTCGATGGCAGGGCAGTCTTCTACGACAAACATACCAGAACGACAGTGACCGTGAGGGAACGCGTATCTCGATGTACGGTGAATGAGAGTGTAAACACGTAGCTGCTCCAGGATGTACTATAAACATCTTTCTATTATTACAATTAGAATTAGACATTTACACTGTACGAGAGTAAGAGTTCTGCCTTCATTTGTCCTCCGCATTCTTAAACGTCTTGAAATTTAGGGAGATTTAGGAAGTCACTCAACGGCAGTGCAATGCTCTTCACTGTCGAATGGCATTCTCGGCATCTTAATTTCAGTTTGTGTGAGAATCAGTTACAAAGTGTGTACAGGGACGTAGCTGGAGAGAATATCCTAAACGTATTTCAACTAGCATGGGCTAGAACTAGACGGCAGAGATTTGTATTGGGAGTTAGAATAAAAGTAGTTCTATATTTGATTTGGCCAGCTGGAGTCTGTTAATATCCTGGAGTTCGGGCGAATGTTTCTATAAAATTAAGCCCAAAATCGGAAATATCGTGCACTTCAGCGGTTTATAAGAAGTGAATGTCGTCATTGATGAGTCTTTGTAGATCTAAATTGCTTCATGTTTTCTCAAAAAACAGTGGCGAACATAGCTATAATAATTGGTTATGCTGGGATAATTTATAATGATTTGGACAATTTTGACGATATAAGTTTTCAATTTGATTTAAGATTTACGTGACTTGTGCCATGGCTTGCCATGTGCATGCCAAGGTGTAGCAATTTGGACTACCAACGTTATTTAACTCTTAAACGGCGAATGGGGTCATATACGACCCCATTTTATACACTGCATAAACAATACAACAATAGCAAAAACAAAAGCATGAACAAAGAGACAATAAACAAAAGGAAACATTCAGGAGTTTAAGAGTTAAAAACGACTTGTAAAACATTCGGAAGTGGTGACAAATTAAGACCATTGCTATGACAGATTTAATGCAGATTTGATGCAGTTACGTATACGATATGTTTAAGTTTTAGGTACATGTACATGTACACCGGAACAAATACTACTGTCAAGTGCAAGTGCACCTGATGTACCTGTACCTAGAGTCGTCCATTAAGAGAGTTGAGTCATGTATTGTTAACAAATCTTTTGAATTTGGCCGTTTTTGGATAGAAAATGGCGGCGATCTTTTGTTTCGCTATTGTATTCCGCTATCGCATTTTCGTTCCAACATGAAAACAATACATGTCCTAACTCTCTTGTATAGAGGGCTCTGCCTGTACCTGGAGTGTAACGTATTAGTTACACGTACACGTACACGTACACGTACACGTACACGTACACGTACACGTACACGTACACGTACACGTTCACGTACACGTACACGTACACGTTCACGTACACGTACACGTACATGTACAGGTGCACCAGACAGGTAGATCAGGTACAGGTGCACCAGGTACAAATACATCAGGTGCAAGTACATCAGGTGCAAGTACATCAGGTACAGGTACACCAGAAAATCCAGGTACACCAGGCAGGTACACCAGTTACAGGTACAAATGCAGTCCATCTAATGTGGTACAGAGGCACGGAGGTGCAGAGGTAAAGCAGGATAGAGGTATAGCAATACAGAGGTACAGATATGGAGAAACGGAGACAAAGAGATACGCAGATGAAAATATGCAAATGAAAATATGCAAATGAAGATATGCAAATAGAGAGATGCAAATGTTGATATCTAATTCTAGATGTAGCTGCACATATTGATACATAATTACATAAATATAAAAAGGTAAATAGATATAATCTTTAAAATGCTGAACATTAATTTCGCGCAAACATTTTTGCAGTTATTTAAATTGTTAATTTCCTTAATTCCTCTAATACACATTATATAGCCTGTGTTTCGTTCCTTTCGTTGACCGTCTATATGAACGTGCATGAAAGCCATCTTTGTTGTTTTTAGTATGATAACAGTCCTTCAAGTCGGTTTAAGTCGCGATATGTTATTTGAGAACGCGAATATACTAGAAAGCAAAGTGTTTCATTTATATCCATTAATCATTGTCATGGCTAAGTTTTTAAAGGACCAAAATGGATTTGATGTATTACGACATTTGGACATTTTAAGAACATGTGTAATTTTTTTACGAAAAAAATGAAAAAAAAATCATCCGGAGACTTCTTCGTCAACGTTATTTGTAACCGGCATGATGTCATACTGAGTATTTCTTTTAAATGCAAGCTAAAGTAATGAAAACCAACACATTCAAATTATAGAGTACCCCTTTCCTTACCTGTGTGCTAAAATGTAGTATTAGTACAGTTAGATTGTGGTCATATTGATTTTATTTCTTAGAAGCTGAAAAATACTTTTATTGCACCAAAACGTGATTTAGCTATAGTTGTAGTTTCAATCTACATGTGTATTGCAGCTGGGACTCGAAAACAGGGACCCAGTGTCTTTTAATTAAATGTGGAATCAGTGGGACTGGAGTGTTCCAACGGAATCTGTTGTGGAGTAATCAATGCCCTCTCAATGCGTGTGATTTACATGATGCAGGTTTACACACCCATGTTAGTATCACGAGAAGCTCCTACGGCAAGCGTCGGGAAGTTTCGTTAGACTAGTGATAATTTTTCTAGAGTGTGACTATAATTACACGACGTACTTTATAGACACGCGATAAACCTTTAACAAATGACAATATAATCATGTCATATCAAGTGGAGAAGTATATAAGTATTTACCGTCTACCTTGTTTTGACCTCGTCTTTAATCAAGTAGCTATTATATGTTTGACAATCTGTTTTAATCTTTCCTTAAATGACATAACGCACTAGCCTTAAGGATAAATGGAATTATTCTGTAATGCTGTGAATTCGTAGGTATATGAACTACGCGAACCTGGTATGGGGAGTATCAATAGGTTATTAGTAGGCATGGTAAAAACACGAGTTAGTGCGTTGCCTCTGTCCTTTCACAGCTATATAATGATAGTTAAGTCCGATTGTGCAGAGTTCTAATATGTGTGTGACTGCCTGGGGGACCCTTACTCTAGGTAATTATAATGATGACGATGATGACAACGATCATTACAATTGTGATCATAATAATCATGATCCAAATTATGATAATCATGCATATAATCGTGATGGTCATGATTGCGATCATGATTGTCATGGTAATGATAACATGGTTGCATAATACTTACCTCACTATCAGTGCAAGCGTGAAAATTATTTGGAACAAACTATATTATTTCTAAATAATTTAGACTTTTGCGTTGATGATGACATAAGCATTATTCATCACCAGTGTAATTTGGTCGTAGTATCATTTATTTGAAATATTTTAATTGAATTTATATTTATTATTTAATTTAATGTCGACAGTCGCACATCCTGTTACTTTTTAGCTACTTAGAGTAGTATATACGCTTTTTGAATAAAGAGTTCATTTGCCTAACCAAGGCATGCAATGTCATTGTAATTATATTTACGTTGTTTCATTTTCAAAGCAGCCTGGTTTCTCTGAGCAAATACAAATTCTTCGTCTAGACATAGTGAACAGAGCTTTTACAAAATATTTGCATCTATCCGTTCACTGTAGGGATGGGTGCTATAGAATAAGACGACCAATGCACTATAGCAAAGGAGGACAAAAATAGCTTACGCTTCCCCGCATAATAGCTAGCTTTTCTGAGGAAATATTCCTAAAAAGTGAGAAACGTGGTCGTAAAGTACAAGTTCAATCTGATACAATTACATTCGCGAAAAAATAAACTTAAATGAAAACGTGACTAGTTATATTTTTCCTCCCTTTTTATTTTTCCATCATCTGAACATGCCCAGTTTTCATATTTATCACACTCTTCAGTCTTATTACGAGATGTTGCCCTGTACTCGCGTATATCTACCCTCATTTCGCATATCTACACTCGTTTATCTTCATTTCTATACCAGTACCAGCTTTTGGGCTGTACTGAATTCATTTTTGATTGCCAGTATTGATAACATGAAAATGTTGATACAACTGTTAGGCTACTTAGAACTTTCATCATTAAATCATCGTGGCACCTACCTTACTTTTCAATAACGTCACACGGTCACGTACTAGTACCCAAAATAAATTGTACGACATGTTTAATGAGTAGCCTTATATGACATACTACAGAGTGGATTGACGACTTGCATGCGTCCACAAGCCCAACCTCCCCAGAAAATTGAAAGTATCCATTAAGTTGGAACGACTTTAACTAACATTGCGTGATCTTTATTTTGCCGTTTAGGTGTAATTCTAGAAAGAGTTTTCCTTTCTGATGTATTTTTTGGTTTATGTCACTGTCAGGTTTTACACAGTACAGTGAAGCAAGGCCAGGTTAACACAATTGCCGCATCGTGTAACAGAATCGGGTATGTAATGTGATTCTGTACCTTTCTCTGTATTGTTTAAGATACATTTAATTTCTAGGACATATTATACCGCAGAACGAGTGTTAACATATCAAAAGTGATTTCTTTCAACATTTTGCTGCAAAATTATGCGTTAGAATGTACCTGGTTATAAACATTATGTAAGTTATAAAAAAGACAACGTTGCGACGATAAAAAAACGGAACGGATCGTCGTTAACAGCTCAAATGCTTGTGAAAATAATAAGTTTAACCACTGATCTCTACATTAACTGGATTGGAAGAAAACCCCACTGGCGGACATATTTGTTCACCCAAAGTGAGCTTTATTTTTGTTTTACCTTTTGCCCGCAAAGTCGATTGACCTAGTGAAAGATTAACTTCGGAAAGGAACGTGGCATTTTCAATATCTTATAAGATATTTAACTCTTAAGACTGGCAGTGCCCGGAGAAATGTACTGATTAGATTTCGCTGGCCGCCATATTTGTTCACCCAAGAAAAATTTTGTTTTGCTCAGTTTTTTTTGACGTCTTCGATACGGTAGCTCTGTGACCAAAAGGTCACTTTTACGACAACTGGAACCCTCCAAGTTTTTGAAGTTTTTCGTTAAAGCCAACATGGCGGCATACTGGTTACCAGCTTTTCACTGTAATTGTCCCATTTCTCTCTCTAGTGTCCTTTATTGTGTCTATGGGCTATACAGCACGGCATCTTCTTTAAAGCATTGCAGAACATAAGAGTTTAATAATTGGAAAAAGGTATTTTCACAAACCTGAGATCTCGGTGCACAACAAATTTGAGATATTGGTGCACGATCAAAGATTTTGAGTGGCAAATGATGTGAAAACACGTAAAAAGACTGGCACTAGCTGTCAAATAGAAATGCACTTCTCGATTAAAACGGCTAAATCTCCCTGGAAATATACTTTACCTCCTTCCCAAAATTTGTTACAGAATTCTGCTTAGTTTCAGGAAGTTTCATCAACGAAAAGCAAAGATATAAGTGATTAAAAACAGCAAAATGGATTTATATTCTCTTGCTAGTTCCAGGCCCTCTGCTTGCGATCAGATCAGCTAGAATATGAGCGGTTGATCTTTATGGGCATTTACAATGGCGACCCAAAACAGTATAAAGCCGAGCCATTATGAAAACTCATACTCACTCGCGTATATTTTATCTCACTAATTGTGAAATTAACCTTTATACGTAGTAGTCAAATGAGTAACAGGCACTCATCAGAGAAGGTATAATATATAGGGTTATATAGAGTTATGTCCATATCAAAGTTCTATGCTAATTGTTTGAGTAAGAGGCCTGTATCAAAGTTAATGGGTATTAATTAGACTCATAGTGGTCCTTACTGGGAGGTAGAACGGTCTGACGTTATGTGAATACTGAGCTG
Organism: Pteroeides caledonicum; assembly: GCA_026546875.1. NCBI lineage: Eukaryota > Metazoa > Cnidaria > Anthozoa > Scleralcyonacea > Pennatulidae > Pteroeides > Pteroeides caledonicum. The sequence goes on along the minus strand of JAOBAZ010088777.1, from coordinate 517 downwards.
GTATTAGTAGCAATTTCAAATTTTGAGCTAAGATACGTAAGAAAATTACTGCAACAAATATACAATATGAGCAACTATTCACAACTCTCTATAACTAGTCTTGGTTACATAAAATAAGTTAAAATTACCCGAACAAATTGCAACCTTTTTCCTTATTCAAAGGTGTTATTTGAATTGAAATATTTTGGTCCAATATATTTATCCATTTTAACCATTTCACTAGGAGACGACTTGCCCATAAAGAGCAAAATACTGAAGGACTGGCGTTGTACTGCTTTTAAGGGATGACTATTATATGATACTGCAACCTCAGGTCCAAAAATACCATTGGTTTTACGAAAATTTAATCTTGCAAAACCTATACTCTTAGTCAAGATATTTGTTTATGAAGAACGTTATTGCTGTATTAAATCTATTGTTCACATCACAAAAAGGAGATTGTGCAATTTTTAAGAGGTTGCTGTTTTAAATTATCTGATGTAGTAAGGGTGAAGTTTCGGTGTTATCGAGATGCATA
>JAOBAZ010088666.1:0-11724 GCA_026546875.1 Pteroeides caledonicum | reverse complement strand
TATACATTTTGTGGTATGTAAATATATGTAGTATAAAATGTAAATAAAAATGTTGTCGTAATTGTTATCATTGTTCTTTGCTTACTGATTTATTCATACATGTATAATGTACATATCATTATATACATGTAGATGATTTTACTTGAACAACATCATCCATTACATATCAAGGATATCATTGCTAGAATCCAACAGAGAGGCTTTACAAATTTAAGGTACAAAATTAATCTTTTTAAACTCACTAATGGAGAGCAATACAAAACATGTCAATCTTTTACATCCAGTGCGAAACAAGAAATGTAAGAAAAAGTGTTACATGTCAAAACATAATTACATTAGTTAATAATAATATGCTTCAGGAATCCTGTAGCATATTGTTAATTATTAATGTAATAGCATCACAGAACATGACTAAGAATATTGTCTATCATGAATCAGGATAGACGATATTCTTAGTCATGTTCTGTGATACTATTACATATTTGTACATGTACTACATGTAAACTTTTTGGCCCTATCAACTTCCACCAATTTGTTTGCCATGGCATTTGGAGTTTGACAGTGAGGCTAACATGCCAGATCAACTTAACTTCTCAGAATTCTAGAATTTTAGTTTAATTTAGACATTTCCATCTGATCATAGGGATTTTTCTTTCTGGACAACCAAAACTTTCTGGTGTTAATCCGCAGCACATGGATTAACTCAAAAACTGTTTTTAGATTTTATTATATAATATGCAGTGTTTTATTGGCGAATCCGCCATTGTGAAAAGCGATAATAACACATGTGCGATTATTCATGATAATAACACTTGTGCGATTATCGTGTATTATCGTTATTATTGTATTATTTAAACAAAAATACATGGATGCTTTGAAATATGAAATTTATTTCTCGTGCTGAGAATGATATCTCACATTTTCCTTTATTGCATTGTTACTAAAACAATTTCCCAGGGAAGTATGTAAAATTGTTTGTTAAGAAATAAATTTGAGCTCAGCAACTTAATATTTAATAGATTTCACCCGACTTAATGCCAGACAATATTAGTATTGCTCATGAAAGGAACCTCCTGCAAACAATTTGTTGTGATTTTGGCCAGCACTGTTAGTTTTAACATAACATTAAATTACAAGTACTGGTAGTAAATGTTTTGTTAGACCATTTAACATTGTAATTTATATATTCGACATGTACCTAAATGGTACTAGCTGTCATTTATTTCTTTTTCCATATACAGTAGCACACTTCTAAGAAGCTTAGAGTCCTGTATCCGAAGCGAGGTAAAATTATTTTTACTAACATTAGCTCATGTGCTGCATTGCTGGCTGCAGATAGACACATATCATACATGTATATGTAACTGATTGTATTCTGGCTAACGTCACATAATTTCACAAGCCCAGAGTAAAAACACAATGGGTTACTGTAATGAAAAATGACCCTGGCTGTAACCGGTCACTTAATCTTACCTACCATTTTGCAGTTCCTATGCCTGATTTGATCATATAGCTGTAGTAACCATAGGTATGTACTGTATACAGACCACCATTTTTTGCAAAATGGCAAATACAGTAGTTTTACGTTATTGACAGTGGGCATACAGTGTGCGGTGTTTCTTGATGCTGCAAACAATGTGGGTTTAATACTAAACAATGTGGGCAAGTAAAATTGTCTGATGCATACCCAGGGTAAAAGGGGGCTGGTTGTGGTGGACACATGGGTTAATGGTTAATTTACATCAATTAAATAGTTACTGTCACCTATTTTGACAAATATTTTGGTTAGTGTTATTACAATTTGCATGTTTTAATTACCCAAGCTAAAAGAATCTTTAGATTGACCCAATGCACCATAGTGCTGACCACAAATGGCCACTTAAGCAGATATTACTTCTAGAAAGTGAGAACCTTGTAGATATCAAGTGCCAAACTTGAAAGAGTTTCCATACTGTAATACTTCATTAACTGAGTCAATAACAAACAAAATACACGGTATTATAGACTGGTACACATGCAGTTTAACTAAAACCCTGTAAGTTTTGCTTTATAAGATATGTTTTATAAATACATGTAGGCAGCAAAACCAAGTTCAGAAATTTGTGAATATCAGCAACACTGGTTTACATTAAAGGTATCTTATAACTGACTTTTATTTCAAGTTTTGAATGGAAGGGAGGGATTTCCACCAAGAAGTTTGTTGGATGTGCTGGCTTTGTCCACTAATTCAAGTGTTACAAATTACAACATAAAAATACATTTAATGTTTTGGTTTTACACTACATTGTATCGGGAGGGCCGCAGCAAGCTAAAATTGGTTTGATCTACTCAACTTGTTGTTTGATCTATCCAATTTGCTGTTTTCAAGCATTTCATTTTGAATACCCTGTACTGTAATGTGGTGTATTTGATTTTGGCAGCCACATATGGAAGGTGTAGGGTCTTTGGGTATGAGATTGCCAATGTATGCCATATAAAAAATGTGATTTAATGTCTGCAACACCAGCTGAGCTAAGCTTATCTCGATTCTGCTAGTAAAAGTAGCAAATTATGCTACCAGCAGTGCTGATTTTACCTCTGTATTATGCTCGAATTACGCAGATTCTTTGAAATTATGCTACTTTTTTTTACTTATCATGCACGTCAAAAATACGCTCCAAGTTCTGCATGCAAACTTCAAAACTCGATGTCTTTTACTAATGTTTCTTCCCCCAGTTAAGGATTCAACGTTTATTATTTTGGAGCATCACACTTGCTTGCAAATAATTTGAAAGTGCATGGTGCTGCTCATTGGACGAAGCTTTGAGTATGGAGAAAACTTTCTCAGCAGCAGCAGCTAGATGACGTTTGAATCAGCAGGACTTTCTTAACGCAGGTGATCAGTTGGGACGTTTTTCTGCATGATGCTTCCACCATTCCACCTTCTTTTCCGATGAAGTAACAACGTCTTGTGTGGCCGTGGCATACTGCGGTATCTCTTTAACGGTTTAACCGGCGCGTCAATGGTTGCATTGGTGTTAAGAAATGGAAATCTTTCGGAGGCGTTTTAAAAGCGGGCGGGAATTTTAAGGCCTGTGGAGGAAGTAGGATCCACAGGGCACATGATTCTTGCAGCTTTGAAGGCTGATACTATGTCATAATACTCAACATTAAATTTTCGCAGGAACCACCGTATGGTTTGTTGTACACATTCTTTGGGCCTATGCTCCAGCGTTTGGGCATTTTGGGTTGGATCTTCATCTGTAATTAAGACAGCGACTGTATGTACGCTCGGATAATGTGGAGACTGACAAGCCTCGGCTACAGCTCTCGGCTTCTCGTAACACTACAGGTCATCACCTTCCAAGTAGTATGTTGCCTTGACAAAATGTTGCTCAACGTCCGTGGTGACCGGAAGCTCGAGCTCAAGGACCACCAACTGTGGCTCAATCTTCCACAGATTTTCTGATCTTTTGCGAGTTCTAGAAATCTGACAACATCTCCAAATTGCTCCATAAGGTGCTGATATACAGTACTTTCCTCTTCAAATACCAACACGTATCACTGTACGATTTTCGTTTTCGACCAGTCAGATCTGGCCATATTAGTTTTGCCTGGTTGCTCTGGCTAAACAGGCGAATCCAGAGGTTTCCAAACTTCAAAAGAGTAGGGATAACCATGTGATTACCAACATTATCAAGGGTGTGGGAAAAGCGACATTCAGTAAGTTTGGAAATATGAACGCTATTCGATTCAGCGCGGCTTGGTTGACACTTGAATAAACTTTATCCATTCCTCATGGCTGCACTTAACGAGTTTGCCCTATTGCCGTATTTGGCAGACAGGCATTCGTTCAGAACTCGTCAAGGATGAAGCGAACGATGATTGCAATTACCTCGCCTTCTCTGGTGCTCCTGTCAAATATCCTTAACACGTCCCTTATCACCTGCACGCTGCCTGGCACAGTACTTTCTTGCTTTATTCTTTCGGTTTCTTGTTTGAACATGAGGGATATATACTGCCCAAGATTGCAACTGCAAGCGAGACGATTCCCATTATTCTCTCACAGAAGTCGTAGGTTGTCAATTCTGTGGAAACCACTTATTTGCAAGCACTGAAAAAGATAGTATTGCCTGTAATGCAAAGATGCTGATTTGGAAATTGGTTTACTCGATCTCGCAGACAAATTTTCTTAACTTCAAAGTTTTTCTGGGCCTTGTATTTCCTCTTTGTTGTCCCTGTCTACCGTTCTTAAGCAATTTTTGCCAGTGCTTGTCGGTTTCCACCACTATCTTCCTGCTCCTGTTGCTTTCCTTTGTGCAATCTGTAAGTTTTCCTCAGATGTTGAGGCCATTTTAAATAAGGACTGAAGATCAGGGGACTGGGTCCGATATTAAGGTGACACTGTGGTCACAGAATAGATAATCAACCCGAAGTCCAACTCCCAGTCAGTCTCTTTGAAGTTTGTGTTTCCACTTTTTTGTCATCATACGCCATCTGTACACGCCATCCTGGCCAGTTCCCCCGGCGCTTTTGCCCTTTACGCTGTATTTTTTTCGTACAGGTGTCCTAGCGGATTTGGACCCCCCCTAAAATTGGTCCCCCTGGTGCATATCCACTAGCGAATATGGACCCCCCGGTCCAAATCCGCTAGCGGATACGGAGCCTTTTCGCTGATTAGGACCCCTCTCGTGAATGGCTGAATATCGTAAGGTATTTACACGGCATAACACTGTAGCCGACGAGAAAGGTTTTCTTCACTTTCTCAACGTTTTAGATTCTGTCTAACATAGAAAAATGACGACTATTTATCTTGTCTGACGTTAGACAATTTTACCTTGTCTGACGCCAGACAATTTTACTTTGCCTGACGCCAAACGATTTTACTTTCTCTAACGCCAGACGATATCATTTTGTCTAACGCCAGACGTTTCCGTGAAAGAGTTTAGCACACTAATTCCTTGCCGACCAATTGCAATGACAAAAGAAACCACTAACCAAAACAAAGCGGCTACTTCAGTACCATTTGTGTCAAATTACATTGTCAAATTACGTTATTGTCAAATTACGTTACTCGACATTGTCAAATTACGTTATTTTGCCATTGTCAAATGCCTGAATATTGGGCCGACATGATCGAATGCGATTTATGCGGCAACTGGTTTCACATGCATGATTTGTGAAGATTTATTTTGTGAACCTAAGGGATAGTGGCTCTGTAAAGTATGTCAACCACCCAAAAAACGTCAAAAACACACGTAGAACTACTAGGTTGCTAGGTAGATTAACGCACATTAGCTATAAACTTTTATTGTTCACTGTTTACATAGTTAGTCTTACTTATTGTTATTATGTCATAATTAATAATACCAAATATATTTTTATTGACGAGCTCTCGGTTGCCATACTGCAACCTTCGGCGGGTAACGAGTAATGATATTCATTAAAAAATTGGTATTTGGTCACGTTCAGAACGTTTCATCATTATTATTTATTATGTTTAATTGTGGCCATGTATCGTTTATATTTTCAACTGTTATTACTGTATATTATTGTAAATATTAAACAAATTAATATTAGCGTATATTTTTGTATAAATACTTTTGTTAAATACTTCAGTATGTAAATACTTCAGTATTTGAGTTTGTAAATAGAGTTTGTAAATACTTCAGCCCGCTATTATTGCATGGGGGTCCATTTCCGCGAAGGAAGGTCCATATCCGCCAGCGGATATGGACCGTGGGGGTCCAAATCCGCGGGCAGTCCAAATCCGCTGTTACACCGGCACACTGCACTCGCAGTGTGTTTAAAACATTGAAAAAGCAAAATGAAAGACAAACGTGCCTCAGTCGGATTTCAAGGTGATCTTAATATAATACAATAAAATTCCCGTATTTGTTTGTTCTTTGGACCGGCAAATAAATCGCGGATAGGACAAAAGGGCCGAGGAAACTGGCCAGGATGGCGTAAGCAAATCTGACGTGCGCAGTTCAAAAAAGGGGCAGATTTTTCGGCGAGTTGGACTTCTGGTTGATTATTGTGTGGTATGGTGTTCCAATAAGCGTAGCACTGTGGCAGTGCTGACTGTATCATGCCAATGTTTGAACTTTGTAAAAAGGTCGCACATGTATAAAATAAAGGAAAACAATTGTAATGACCAAATTTTCTGTTTTGCTCAAAAAGTTCAACATTTGTGCAAATTATGCTGGCAGTGCTTTTTTCACTAAAAATGCAAAAATTATGCTTGTTTTTCCAAATTATGCTAAAAATTATGCCAGCACAAACGAGATAAGGCTTGGCCAAATTAGAAATCCAATGAACATATTCACCCCGCTGTGCAATGGCATTGACGCGCTCCATTTTTAACTGCTATAGTAAGAACTGTTCTAAATATTTCAGAATATACCTTTACAAAGTAACCAACACAGTATCATTAAGGAGGCAAATCACGTTAAGTACAGGAAAAAGTACCGCAGATTGAAGAAAGTTGTAAAAAGGCTGGTGTTTGTAAGTATATTTTTACCACTATAATTACTTGGTTATTGAGCGAGAAATTCATGTTATATGTTTTACCTTTTTAACTACATGTATTGAAATTTATAAGGAAACATTTGCAAGTCATATCGGTGCATAATGTTGAAGCTTCTTCTTTACAAATTAACGTGTAGCTCAGATATATAAAATTAAATACCGGTAGCGAAAAAGTGACAAACTGAAAATTGTGTGAAAAGTTTCACGGATCTTTCACCTGAGCAAACTGAGGTTCGAAAATGAAATGGTATAGTTTCAGGCGCGGATCTAAGGTTAGTCAAAAGTCGTTCTAACCCAATCAGATGTCTAGATTTTGCATCAAGCTTCTTCTGATTGGCTTATAACGGCATTTGATTAACCCTAGATCCGCCGATGAGTTTGTATTCAAGTCTTGGGTGTGTAACTAGAGCTAACCAATCGTACCCTATATGTAAACTGAATAGGGCACTGGGCTAGACGGTGATAAGTTATTATTTTTACCGTCAAACACACATACCTGCTCATACGAACAAAATAATGTGTGAGTGGCAAAGTCATAATAAGGACCTTAAGCTCTGTGACGTTAAACACGAGGACTACGCTATTCAAACAAAAATATTGTAAGGTAAATTCAAAGCAATATACAATTAGTGATCCCAGCAGGGTCCCTGACGTCGTCCTAATCCCAACACCACTGAGAACGTGCTCAGGACGTCATCGACTCTTATTGTTATAGCGTAACAATAAGAAAAAGTGTTCACTTTAAAATCTGGCTAAGAACTCAATGCTTTGATTCCATAGCTTTCAATTACTACTAAAGCCCGGGCAAACGAGAACGCAAGTTTTTGCTTTTGCTTGCTTGTACCTCGTTTGACCGTCTACTTGCGATGTTTACTTGTCTGTCGTTTACTTGCCTACTTGTCTACTTGTCTATCGTTTGACCAGTCTCACGCACGTCTCACGCAAGTCACAGCAAGTAAACTTGCGATGGACTTGCGTCCTACTTTGATTCAGACTTGAAGCTCGCAAAATAAAGTTTCAGATATAAACAAAGGCGTCAGTCAATTATGGTTTCTTTCAAATAACAAAATTTCGATCACATCGTCGTCCAACACGTCGTCGTGCTAAGATTAAACTTCCTAATACATGTAGGTCAAGGAAGCAAAAGGAACAAAAACAAAGAAAATAAAGAACTTGACTAAAAATTTAGAAGTAGCAATAAAGAAAAACAAAACATATAAATGAAAGTTACAACATAAACGCTACCTCCTTCCCAGGTTCTTTGAGCTCTCTTTTCTTGACAAGTAAAATCGTCTGTGGTTAACGTAAAATAATAAAGGCCTAAACCTTGCAGGAAAACGGTTAAACTTCTATTACCTAAAGTAACACCCGTGCAGCTGTTGTCGAGTTCTCTTCATTTATCACTTCAATTCAACATGTCCCCAAAGGAACAAAACGTTCCCATATTCTCCAGATACTCACCATTCTCTCAGTCTATCATGTTCCATCATTGTTAATCTTTTCAAACATGAGAAGAAAACGTCACTGTCACCATAGTTTCCTCCATTCATCCCTACCACAAAAACTTGCATTCACTCTTTCTTTTTACTGCCTTTTTGTCACTTTCCTTCCCTAGGGGATTCTGCGCACACTATTATCCAGTACTTTAACGGTAGTACCTAAAGGCCGTTCATGTTTGCTCTGATGAAGGGCCTTCGCTCGAAACGTCAGCAAAACTTTTCACACATTTGGCAGTTTACCAATTTTTCGCTTTTTGTACTGCCTACGCAGCACCTTTCTCCCTCGTGCATGTTTTGTCGTGTCCTCCATCTTGAGTTTTAAGTAGAGGAGAGAGAGAGATCACCACAGGATTGTTTGACCTTTGTCCTACCCATACAGATACCTGCCATGGTAACTATGTGGTTTACATGCAGGTTTTTTAGGCCAAATGCCCCCAGACGCTAACGTATTCTATTAGGGGAGAACCCTTAACCTTTTTTAAAAAGAAACACCTGCAAGGCAACAAGTGAATACCGTTTAAAAGTACGTTTACACATTGCGATTTGTCATACACGATTAGTCTTCTGGCGTGTGTAAATTACTACTGACGCAACGTTCCCATTAACTTAGTTTATAGCGAAATTTGAAATCGCCGTTATTCTACGCGTGCTCACTTGATTACATACGCCAGAATACGAATTGTATACGACATATCGCAATGTGTAAACGTACCTTAAATAAGACAAATAGACCCACTTCCAGTAATACCGGCATGTACATTGATCACATGAACATGTAAACAATGTGGAAACTAATCGCCATTTGTGCATAGGTCTACATGTGCATAATTACAATTTGAATTCCAGTATTTATTCTTGTACTCCTAAAAAAATATGACATTAACTGCAAAAAAATTTTTTTTTATGATTGTTTCTCATTTCCTTGTAGGAAAACGCCGCCATTGCTGATGAGATTATTAGAACAGACGCCAAGTTCCAACGTTGCAAAGTTGAGAGAAAGTAAGTTTTGTGCCCCTGTGAAATTGTGTTTAAATAGCATATGCACCATTTACTGGCAAGCGACATAACGTTAATTCTCGTTAGTCTTCTGCTTACCTACGTACTGTCGTACACCATCTAAATTCCAAAAATTAATGGTCTTCAGGGGCTAATTCTGGGTGATTGTTTTTATAATTCTTACATTACCAAATTGTCTGTGTAAAGAAAACGGTTTTTCGACGGAGAAGACCTTTATTTTGGTGGAGAATTTAGATGTAGGTGGAGAATTGTTTCCATACAGAGGGTCACTGTTTATTCGCGCTATGTACGTTTTTTACGAAAGAACTCGATTCCAACAGAGCCACTTTTCTGCAAAAAAAGCGTGACAAAAAAGCATTTAAATCATGGTTTCACTGTCACTAGTAATATCGGCATTTTCATCATTGAACAAGACCAAACAAGAACAACATCAGTTGTAGTAGGAACACTTCAGAGGATAACATGTTGAAACAACTTTCCCAAATGGCCAATTTAGTGGAAAGAATGGGGTTTGACCTTTGGTTTGGCGAAATCCCCCCACGTTAAGGTTTTAGAAGTAAAACAAAGGCGTTTGCCTGGCAGGGAGATGATAGGTCTGTAACGACACCTGATTTAGGGAAGGAGGCGGTTGTATACTGACGTCAAGGTTTTTAAACAAATGTCGGGTTGTCCATATTTTTAGAAAAAAGATAGACAAACCCATTTTGATCCTGAAGTGGAGGATTTAGTAGTGAGTCACATAGGTTTCTGAGCTTGCAATAATACTTCCTTGCAACAATACTTCCTTTAGTAGGGTTTATACTTCTTAACCAATAGTACTGTTATAAATCGATGTATTTTGAATTTTAAACATTTACCGACTGGCTGTGTAATTTATGGTGACTTATTTCTAAACCCGACATTGCCTGAATTTACTGTACCATTAGGTGAAGTACCTCTCCTCTGCTAATGACTTAATTTTGTTTAGATTCTTGCTGAAACAGTACCTAGAATTCCAAGCGATGTGTGCTCGCGAGCCTGTTCAACCAGTCAAGGTAATTATTGCGCCACCAGAGCCAGTAATTATCCCGCCAAGTGCTTCACCAACCGCTCCTGTTGAGGCAGCTGTTGTTAAACCTAAAGTTACGAAAGTTAGAGCGAAGAAAGTCTCCACGGGAAAAGTGAAAAAAGAACCTGAAAACGTGCCTGTTGTTCCTGAGAAATCAAACCCCGAAGAAATGAAAAGTGGTGAAGTTGATAGCGCAGGCAAGTACATAAAAAGTACACGATCCAAAATAGCGTGTGTTTACTATTTGATCTACAATTATTGCATATATCGTCGGGACACCTGGGCTGAGTTGTTCAAAGTAGGTTAACGCTAACCCAGGGTTAAACGATAACCCACTGTTTTAGTTTAGTGTGTTAAAATGCACAGTTTTTGTAAAAAATTTACATCATAACTCTTAAACCAGTTCACAACAGCTATGTTAAAAAGCGACAAGGTTTCAACAAACAGGACCCAATAATTTGGCTTCTCAACTTTTCACTAACCCTGGGTTAAGCTAACCGAGCTTTGAACAACCGGCGACTGTGTTTTACATGTCTCTGCTGCCCAGTCCCCCCGTTCAAATGTTGGTGTAAACTCCGATCACACGTCTGCAATGAAGGATTTCAAAATTGAAATAGGGGAGTGGGGGTTCCTGGTATTTACAGGTGGGTATTTTCATAATGCTTTTGTAAAATATCTCCATATTTTCAACTGTCGCAACTATTTTCTGCAATGATTGTAGTTTAACTCAAAATAATCTTAGTCACGCCTATTTTTGTTTTATTAAATTTTTCCCATTGACATGTATTTGTAATAAAATAAAAATTAGGGGTCACCCAAAAAAGTTATTTTTAATCAAATAAAAGTTAGGCTCACCCAAACTAGCTCAAATGGTAATTATCATCTATTTTAAAATGTCATCGTCACCATGGTAACCAAAACTAAGCGTACGCAGTTTCTTTTTTAAAAGAGTGCTAAAAATATTATACAGCCGCAATATTCTTAAAAAAATTATCGCGGCGAGCCTTTACTTTATTTACTGGAATGGGTACTACAGCTATATATTTTTACAGTATTCTTAAAGTATTAGACCCTTCTGAGCTGAATTATTCCTATGGAGTCTATTTTTATAAAAAGAAGATGTGTACAGTATTTTCCTCACGGTTTCCAGTCGTCACGATGTTCTATCCCAGAAAGTTAAATTTAGTTGCCTAAAAGAATAATTTGTATGTAATCTGCATATATTATTGAGTGTAAATAAGTACTTTTATAGTATAGAAATAAACTCGCGAGAAATAATCCGGCGCTGTCACCTTAATCGCATTCCAACCAATCAAAAACGTTCCTATATAAAATGTATATTATAATACCCTTTACAACAATAGTAAATAACAAAAGGTACGGTACCCGTACAGTATAGGGGTACTGCCGAACAAGACCTCAGTGTAATAAAGCATACTAAATTTCAGCTAACATAGACATAGACAACAACTGGAATATGTCGTAATCGAGCAATTGTGCACATCATAGATTACTATTGAATTACTGGTGAATAATTGTTAATTGATTATACATTGATAGCACAGTTATGTATTATATGTTGTACAGTGGTAAGGTCATGTTACTGCAGATACATAAGAACCATTGTGAGGTACAAGGTTGATATGTTTG
>JAOBAZ010088555.1:0-11726 GCA_026546875.1 Pteroeides caledonicum | reverse complement strand
ATGTCTTTATTTATTCATTTACCCCATTTATTTTTCATTATTTTATATTTCTTACTTTTTTATTTTATATTTTGCTTCTTTATCATTGTGTGTTTCCTCTTATGTTATTCCTTTTGTTTCTTTGAGCTATTATGATTTTGCCGCACGCACATTCCTCTACTTGTGTGGGCGAACCCGTTGTAGACCGATGGTAAAAATAGCAAATGATTTGTCACAGTCAACCTCAGTCCTCCCAGCTTACACACAATACATTAAGACCATTACTGTTTAACAGTATACGTGTCGTACTACTCCAGTTGAGCATATCAAGCGTCACCCAGCCCAATAAAGGGCTAAAATATTTTTTTCAAAAATATAGCGCCAATAATGGAGTTGACGAAAAAAAATAGGATATGAAATGGTTTTACTTAGATAAGCAGAAAAATGCCTTTTACATAACTAAATAATAAAACTCTTTCTGTAATAAAACTCTTTCTATCAATACAGACGTTCTGCGGAGGGAAATAGTGTGTAACATAGCTACAACAGCGACGGGACATTGATATAGGACTAATAGATTTAGAAGATAAAGTAAGCTTACGAAAGATGGGTTGAAAAGACTTTTCAACGCGTCACCGTTGTCCTGAGTCATTTGTTGCGTTATACCGAACACTTACAGTAACAATAAATGCTTTTATTTAGGTCGCCACCAAAATTTCCTAGTTTATCTGTGGGGCCAAATTTCCGAAGGGGGGCAAATTTCCTAGTAAATTTGGCCCCCAGGGACAAATTTACTGGGAAATTTGGCCCGGGGGGGGCAAATTTTCGGGGCGGGCAGCAAATTTCCTGTCACACCGGCCTCACCTTAATCATATCTAAATGACGAGAAATACCCGTAAAAGGAACGAGCTTCTCACATCAAATGTTTTAAATGTCTACTCTCTACATAAGATTAAAACGGTTCTCTAAATTGTATCATTTAGCATCAGGGTGTGAATTGTTTCATTTCTTAACTAACCATTTTGCGCCGTAAAAAACTCGATGGTTTTAAAGCAACAGCTTACTTTTAATGTGGATCAAAATTCTAGTGTTTTGACTGGTTAGATTACCGGCTGGACCTTTGAGAACGCATACTGCATATATTGCTGTCAATTTCATATTACAACGTAAACGTCATTTTACAGAAATAGCTTTTTTGTTTTTTGTATTGATTGTATTTTATATAAATTACGAATAAAAACATACAATGCATATATATTCATTGTTCATCTGCACAAGAAAATCCCACAAAAATCATACTCCATTGTAAACTCATATGTATTACTCATTAGTTAACTTACCAGTAAGAAGGCTTCAACTACTGCAATTACTAGCGACACACCAGATGTAGTAAACTGAACTCTGGTAACTATTGGTGAAAGTTGCTCACTCTCTATAAGTAGGTCAACTTCTTCACTTCTCAAAGACTCTCTATCACTTGTAGATCCAAAAGAAACTCCCTAAATGTGAATTCAATTTTAAAAATTGAAAAATCAAATATACGGTAAATGTTAGACCCATTGACTGTGGGAGGTTTTCCTCTTACAAGTATAATAGTCTGGCATTAAACAAAGGTAAGATAGTCTGGCAATAGACAAAGTAAAATCTGTTACAGTAGGTGGCCTGAGTTACACCAGGCATCATCAGCAGAGAGAGTCTTAGCATACTCATACTTTAACCTATTGATGGCAGGAGGTTTTCCCCTAACCATCTGGGGTTACATCTAGACTAAAATTTGTTAAGTGGCTGGTTATGGCCAGTGTCACATTATTTAATGGGTTAATGCATGTAAGTACTCAGCATCAAAACATTGATGCAGAACTTGGCAAACAATACAGAAATACTGTATGAATACATCAATGATGTATATACAGGACGTGAAGTAATTGTCTACTCTTATAAAAAATATGAAAGAGCTAGAATGCTCCCCATGGCAATGCTCCCACTGATAATTAGGTTAATAAGCGAGTACTCTAAGATAATCTTTTTAACCAGTGGGCGGCAGTGCCAGCCACAAACGGCAGCCCATGCAATGTGGGATGGCCACAAACAACCTCTTAACAGATTTTACTCTGTCTAACATCCGATGACTTTACTCGTCAGAAGAAAACCTTCTGCACTCAATGGGTTAAGAAATACAGTACATAAGTACATGTATGTTACAACCATAGAGATCATAAATAACGCTAGAGGGGGCATTGGGGGTAATTTGAGGTAACTGCATGGAGGCCGCCATTGGGGGGCAAATTACTAGATCCCAAACCTCTGGGGCCAAATCAGCCTCTGGCTGTGTTGGCTAAATATTATAAAATATATTTCAAATTGAAACGCTATTTTAGCTGAGAGAACAGTTTTCTTTCTGGAATCTGTTGTCTTATTAAAACAACGAAAATGTGGAAGTTATAATTGGATAGTTCCCTCTGTTAAAGCAGTAGGAGTGATAGATTTATATATCAAAATCAAGAGCCAAGCGGACAAAGACGAAAGCAATTCGGCAAAGCAATAAAAATTTACCGCCAAGTACAGTGTATGTTTAACAAAAGTCGTAGGAAGTACAAATCAGTTAAACGAATATACGGCATCAAAAAAGAGCAGAACGAATATGCCAAAAACGTTTCTTTTTTTCGACATAAAAAACACAAAAGCTATATCTGCATATGTAAATGTTAAAATATCAGAACTTTACAAAATAATATCAATGTTTTAAAAGATTTTATTCATGACTCAGCAGTAGTGTGGTTTTCGGATAACATTTATTACAGTTCAATGTTGTTTTGTAGTAAGGACTCTTTATTCAGTTTTCATTTTGATGTTAAAGAGAGAGCGAAATAACAAATAAACATTTTTGTATCAACATGAATATATTTTTATAATTTGGCCAGGATAGTTAGCTCTGAGAAGAGCTGTCAAGCCATGAACTACTGCTATATTATAAACATTAATTGGTAGTCTCGACTGAACACATATTGTCATCAAGGTACTTGTCTTTACCATACAGCTTAAAAAACCTGGTCTATGTGAAGAAAAGTTCGTTGAAGATGTCCTCAAATATGCAAAGTATATTATTCTGCACTGCTCCAAAAGGCGCAATGAGAAAAAGAGCCTGCACCCAACAATTTTCCATCCGGGGACTACAAATTTGCCCCCCAATAGCGGCCTCCTCACGGTTACCATCATTGTAACACAAATTACCGCCAATGCCCCCTCTAGCTTTATTTATGATCTATATGGTTACAACAATCACTTTAATCCATGCACTGCGGGATGGCTGTAACAGGCTATCTAACGCCAAACAACTTTACATGTCCAACTTTACAATCTAACACCAAACAACTTTACATGACAGGGGAAAACCTTCCCCGTCATTGGGTTAAGGTGGCTCCCTAGAGTTTTAAGAAAATTAATATATTCAAAGCAGGTTTAATAAATAGAATTAAGCACCGTCATTGTAAATTATACACATGTAGATTAAAATTAGTTTTAACGTACACCCTGTATTGTTCATCTGCATGTTGGGATTAAGAAATTAAATATTGATTAACAAATTATAGAAGCCATTGCCATGAGGATAATGACACTTCAATATACATTTTGCCAACTGGTTAGTAATTAAACAGAACAATTTTACCAAAACGTTATCCATACAAAAAAGTTTAAAAAACAGACTCATGCAAATAAAAAAAATTCTATCAATAAATCAATTTCTTTTAAATTGTCCAGTGGATTACTAACTGGCTTGTAGAGCATTCAGTTAAAAAAAAATTACCAAAGGGTTCACAGAATTTAATCACAATTATCAATTAACAGTTTCTTGTTCCTAACATACTGGATAATACACCTAATCAAAAGTATTGTTGTCATCTTTAGTCTGTAATATTGGTGTTTAATTTGGCATATCAAACCTAACAAAATGAAAATTATTATTGTCTTAGCTGAAAGAGCTTGTAAAGCTATAGAATAAGTTATTTTCTAGTTTTTCATAACTTGTTTCATTGTCAAGATATTTCAGTTTGTTACCAAGTACTTGCTAATTATGTCACACATTCATGCATGAGCTATATGTACATGTATTGTACATGTACACAAAAAATGTAATACCAGTATCTCGATAACTGCCAACTAAAATTTATTCCATATATGGAAAAAATTAGTACATATACCGGTATGAAATTTTATACTAGCATACCAGTATACTAGGACACAGCTTTTCAGAAGGTTAATTGCAATGAAACAGGAGATATCTAGCATTTTTTTACAACTCATTATGCAATGTAACGTAATTAGCATACATGTATACACTTCGTTTCATAACTGAAATATCTCAACAACAAAGCAAGTAAACAAGAAACTGGAAAATAACTTACATGTACTCTACAGTTTTACAAGCTCTTTTAGATACAATAACTAATAATAATTTTTGTTTCATAGGGACTGTAACACATTTTACTCTGGCTAAAGCCTGACCATTTTACTTTCCAGGGAGAACCCCAAGATGCAATGGTTGAAGTACATAGCAGATACATACAACCATATATCACTGCATCAAAAATGCTAATTTTTTTACTTGGTGGCTATATCAACCGGCATGCAATGTGTACTAAATGCACTTCTCCCAGAAACATGCTGTCATCTGTCTGAGCACTTAAAAATCACAATTTTTAGCATTTGGATCAGAGCATATAGTGGTCAAAACAGTAAGCAACCATCATTTTGTGTAAAGTGCAAATTTAAAATTTCATTCAACCTTTGTGGCATGTAATGATGGAATTTCATGTCCCCACATCTACACACATAATAATCTCACAGGCTTTTCTTACATGTACATGTAGCTCGTTATCAGCTTTGAACATGTATGAGCTGACCAGCTTGACCAGCTGTTGTTTTAACAGGTCATGTTCTGCCATGTTAATTGTGCTGTTACATTTACGTGTGTAGAGCAATAATAAGGCTAAACTATCACAATCTCCCACAGTTCCCTTATTACTGTATGTCTTGGGGTTTCCCCACTTGCTGTAATACTCAGAATTCTATGGTGGAAAGGTTCATATAATATTTTACGATTTTAATGATGAAATATTTTACATCTTACAGGTACAGTCCCATATCCCTTTTTAAATAGTTTTAGTATACAATTGTGTTTATATTACATAGCACTCTTGCTATTTAGACTACACATCATTGTTCCAAACTAAACTAGTGTTTTTTTATCAGGAACACTTATTAACAACAACGTAACTCCCACGAATAGGTGGGTTTCACAAGGCTACACTTGGGTGCACATGGTGGTCATATATACTGTACGTGACATAATGAAACCCACCTATTACCAACTGATTTCTACGTCTATTTATAACTCTACGACTACATTAACTCTACACTGTATATCTACAATCTTATCTGTAAATAAAATGGAAATAAAATCATTACAGGCAACTGTTGTCACAAGCTTCCAGTTGGATTAGCAAGAATGCTATTCTGTATCTGCTTATAAACTTTCAGTTTTGATAACTTTAAAACTGATACTTTGCTCCAAACTCTTTCTCTTTGACTTTTATTTAGAGGTTTACACTTTCGTTTTATGCGTAAATAATGCTCTTATGACGGAGAACCCTTATCATGTCTGATTTCCATTTCAACTTTGAGACAAAAGAAATCACCACGCTTCGGTACAAATTACGATACGGTAGAAATGGAAATCAGGCCTTAATACCCCTCAGTACATCATTATTTTATAAAATCCTACATTAGACTAGTAAACACATTTAAACAAGTCAAGATTAACACAACATCATACAAACCCCTTGTCGGCGTCCTACTCCGGGAGCAAGGCTCACCATCTTTTTTTAGATTTCAAGTTGTTTTTAATAAAAGTAAAACGGTTATCTACTGTACGCAAACCAACTTGCGCGGCACGTATTACATTTTCGATTTTAGCACACCACTTACAGCAATTTAATAATCATGTTCGTGACAACTTCCTTCTTTTGAATCTTCTTCCGTTACAGAAGACCAACTCAAGTCGGAGCCTTTGAAGTTTGTGTCCTCGCGCATATGGCATTACGCATGTTGTCAGCCCAATAGCGGCTTAGGGATACTGAATGAAAATTTCTGAATGAATTTACTGAATGCAATCACTGAATGTAAACTGAATGTTCTGAATGTACCATAGATATAAATGTACTGAGTTATGTCACCGGTTACCATAATGTCAGTGAACTGAAATTTATTGGCACAGTCCAAAACGATCGCCGGCTCTAATGTGACATTAGATCACAACCATAGACTTGCATCATCTGTGCTTGAATTTGCACTTCTACGTAGTATCGTAAACCGGGCTCAGTCTGGAGATTTTTGACCGCACGACCCCGTGATTGGACGTTATTTCTTCCTCTGTCTCTTTAACATAGACTATCGGATTTGTCTGTTTTAAACACATACCTATCAGATTATGAATTGTGGCGGAAGGTTCGTTGTTCTCGGGGGTGGTATTTCAGGACTTTCAGCAGCTCACCGTTTGCTAGGAAAGGTTCCAAACCCCGACGTAACGATAATTGAGTCAAGTGCTAGGTTGGGAGGATGGATTCAATCGAAACGTTACGAAGATGGCACTATTTTTGAACTTGGTCCTCGTGGATTACGGCCATCAGGACCTGGTGGCATGTCATCCCTAGAACTGGTCAGTAATTGAGTAGTTTGAATAGAAAGTTCTCCAGCTTGTTTCCCGGAATTCTGGGATATAAATAACAAGGTAAACTGGTGGGTGGGGCAGGGGGTGTGAAGAGTAAAATTTCCCCAAATGGGTGTGGTCATTAGGTGGTCCTTTTGAGGGTTCCACAGTAATAAACCACAAAGGTCATTGGATGCAAAAATTGGCTTATTTTAAAAACTTAAACTTAAAATTTTATCTTTAAAGTAAAACAAATGCCTGGTTTTCATTAAAAACTGCTACATTTATAAAATATAAATACTGGTATAAACATAAACCCATGCACCACAGTGCTTGCCACAAACAACTACTTAACACTCTTATTCTGGCTAACATCAGTTAATTTCAGTTGATCAAGGGGAACCCCTGCAAGGAATGGCTTATTTATCTCATCGGCTGCAGTGCCAAACACAAATGGCCACTTAAAAGATTTTATTCTGACTAATTGCCCGATGATTTTACTTGCCAAGGGAAACCCCTTGCTGGCAATGGGCTAACCAGTCAATTAATACTGCTGTGGTTTCCTCATACCATAAATCATTATCAAACCACATTTTTAATTCATTTAATTTATGTAAATATATGCTATTATAATAACAAACATTGCTACAGTGCTTCCACTCCAGGTTTATTATTGAATATATGATTTTGCCACTTGCACTCAGGTTATGGACTGTAGAAATTCTATTGGTACCATAAATTATCATGTAGAAGTAAGTGTTAAAGGTGATATAAGATATGTCATGTAGTAAACAAATGCCTTGTTCAACATCCAAGCAGGACCAGTTCGGGTAAATGCAACTACAGAAACTATCAGCTGAAAATTAAACCTGTACAGACTTAAATTTGGAAATGTATGTCCACAGGTTGTGCATACAATTTCCAGCTGGAAGGCTTTGGTGATCTTTTAGCTACCTATTACACAAAAATCTTTTAAATATTTCCAGCAAAATTGTCTGGTTTTAACTAGTCAGATTAAAATCTTTTTAGTTTATCATGATTTATGGACTAATCCATTTATAGCAATACCAGCAATAGCTAGCCATTTACTCATGAGGGGAATACTTGCTGTCATTTTAATACATGCAGACATTTTGACCAGTGTTAGAGTTATCAGCAAACAGATCAAGGCTTTCCAATAGGGTGGGGAATTTTGGTTTGAAAATAACCACATTCATATTAACGTACATATGCTAATGTTTCCCATATCGTCACAATTTTAACATCTTTCATGGTAGAAGTTCCTAAAGGGTTTACAGGATTAATGCATTAATGGCCTTTGTACTAAATATATAGCTTGAGTATGCTCTGCAGGCATAAACACAAAAAATGACCTCATCACAAAGTGTGAAAAAATCTGATTGCTCAAAAATGGAGGAATGGTTGATGTCACCAAACTAATCTTTCCAAATCTGCCACTACCATTATAAACAGCTTGGTATTTTGAAAACAAAATTTCAGTTGTGGAAAATTACCAAAGATTTATTTTTTAATTTTTTTGAGCTATTTCAGCATGCTTAAAATTCATTTCCTTGTAGTTTTTTTCACATGTAGGATGTCTTCACCAATGGTGCTAACTTGTAACATGATATTTTCAAGCTTGCCTTTATACCGGTACAACATGTTTTCACCATAGCCCAACACCCAAGCCCGTAGATGTCACTCTTGCTTATATATACATGTATCACAATGATGTTTCCCCCTGTAAAAGTTTTATGTTTTCTTCTGTGTCACATTTCACCATTGCTCCTTGTGTCAGATTTTATCTTAGGCTAGCCCCCATATATTTTTACCCTCCTTCTTATATGTCATGTTTTCTCCCTTGCCCCTATGTCATGTGATGTCTTCACCCTTGCTTGTACAGTACTGTGTATGTCATATGATGTTTTCATCTTACACCTATGTGTCATATGCATAATTATGATGTTTTCACCCTTAAGGCTTATCAGTGGTGCAGTGGCAGGGGGGGAGGGTGAAGGGACCCTCCCACCAGCATACTGTTTTAACGGGGGCTAAATATATACATACATATACATATACGTATATACTTATATACATATATACATATACATATACATATACATATACATATACATATACATATGGAGTTTCGTATGTATTTTTCCGAGCCCTCGGGGCGAAGAAAAATGCGAGAAACGAGTAAAAGCCAGGCCGTATTACATGTCAAACCATTCAATGAGAAATTTATTATACGATACACAATTTTTTTTCTGATTATTTAACTTTTGTTTGATAAAATATATAAAATGTGTAAAAACTCGAGCGACACGCACGTACAATTAATTGTAAATCCAATGTATTGCTAAAGTGATGAACTTCTCAAACAAGTTTATGGGACAAGTACAGAATGCTCAGCGTCACGTTTCAATCAAATCGTTCAATAAAAGCGAGCAAACAAGTTCACTGGAACATTTTTTATAAAACAACGTTATTAAATACATTTTGGCTTTAATAGCGTTGTTTTATGAAGTTTTTGAGCACGTAAGTAAACCGGTTTTTAACCGGTATTTTACAGTGCAATGCGAAGTACAATACGGAGTGCAATACGGCTGGGTATTCGCACTCTGTTTTGCCCTTATATGGTAAAATGACGTGAAAGTCGTATAATAAATATACATGTATATGTATACGTATACATATACATGTACATATAGCTTATTGAATTGTTAATATGGCCTGGTATTTTACGAGTTTCGTATGTATTTTCCGAGCCCGCAGGGCAAGGAAAAAACGAGAAACGAGTAAAATGCCAGGCCGTATTACATATCAAACCATTCAATGAAAAATTTATTGTACGACACACAATTTTATTTCTGATTATTTAACATTTATTTCATTAAGTATATAAAAAAATACACACTGGCGGATCTAGATGTTAGTCACAATAAATTAGAGAATTGTAATTTAAAATTCAAAATACCCAGACAACGATCACATTGGTAGGATTTATATTCTATAGAACTGTTTAACCAACCAGATCTTTATCCAGGTATTTTGAATTTGAAATTTTCACCAGTGAGTTGTGTAATTTATTCTGACTAACGTCTAGATCCGCCGCTGCGCGTACAATTAATTAGGAAACCAATCTAGTGCTGCAAATGATGAACTTGTCAAACAGGGACTACAGTAGTTGAGAATGCTAATCGTCACGTTTCGAAACTTGCATGAAAAAAACATGCAAGTTTCGTTTTCATCTAATTAACACATTTCACTTTTAAACATTCTTAAACCAAACTACAATCGAGAAAATATTTGTTTTTCGAGAGAGATATCACTTTTATCCCAATGCAAATGTCCTATTTATGATAGCCTTATGCAACAGATTTTTAGGAACGCCTTGGTTTCCTCTACCCAAAACATCTATAAATTCTTTGCGTGAGACATGTTATTCATGGGATTATATTCATGTTTTATTCATTTTCTTACAATTTGTTAGGTGTACGAACTTGGACTTGAAAAAGAGATTGTTGCAGTGCCAGGTGACCATGTTTCAGCGAGAAATAGATTCATCTTTGCTCACAACAAACTTCATAAGTTACCATCTGGAATAGCTGCTATCCTCAAAAAGCAAACGTTATTATCAACACATTTACTGCCTGTAATCCTTAGGGAAGTGTTTGTTCCTCAAGCCAAAAACATTGAGGATGAAAGTATTTACAGTTTTATAACTAGACGGTTTGGCCAACAGGTATGACGTTCCATTACAAAAAGAACTCGTAGTCTAGATGGCAGCGCGGGTACAGTTTCAAACTCCCAAAGACTGCACAACTGCGCTTAAAGGGCATAGCCAATGGATTTTAAGTTTGTCTAATTTGAAAGAACTGTTAAAAAGGTATACATAACACCACATTAGTGTTTCGTATCTTTTTTATTGGCGAGATGTTGATGTTGTGACGCCCCAAACCTCCAAATTTGCCTATCACAAAAACGCGCATAAATTGACAACGACACCCCAGAATGCAAAACGGTAAAAGAAATCACTATTATCGTTTTGAGAGTTCTTTTATTTGAGTGGATATCGTTTTCCACTGTTGTGGCACTTTGAGTGGTACCAATTTTGTCCCTGGTGTCCGTTGGCATTCGTTAGCCCGCACGAGTGTGAGAAAATTCTCAAAAATTTTACCGCAAACGTGGTGTCGAACCAGCGGTAATTGGTTTTGTACATTATTATGTTTCTCTAGTCTTGGTCTAAATTTAAAAATTGGTCCCATACTGTAGGTTGCTGAATACATTGTTGATCCAATGTGTCGGGGTATATTTGCCGGGGATATAAAAAAGTTAAGCATGAAGTCGTGCCTTGCCCCAGTCTACAACCTTGAGAAGACTTCTGGATCAGTCGTTAAAGGGATGTTGTTTGGAAAAAGTAAGTTACTACATGTAATGACGTCGATTTTGAGAATGCTGTTGGTTTAAAACAGTCTTCCTGAGAAAAATCTAGAAAATCGTGCACTCTAGTGCAATTATACTTGAAGATTTGTGAATATCTTGTTTGTACTGCTCTACCCTGGGTATTTTCTAAACAGTCTTAATAATTTCTGCCGTTAGGGCGAAAAGGTAACATGACCGCATAAAGTTATTCTTAGAGTTGCGAAATTCAAATTAAAAAGAAATTGTCCGGTATCCCTAGTATAAGTTTATTCAACTATAGGATAGTTAGATGGTTATACATATAGAGTACATGGTTTGGAAAGTCGATTAAAATTCAATAGAACTCATTATTTATGTTGGGTAAAGTTTATGCAAGTTTAGGGTCCTTTCAGCATCACATGATTATTGTATTTTGGGGTGAATGACCAATGACAGTGCTTAAAATTTCTGTTGTTCAATCTTACGGGTGAATGATTGGGTCGAATCATTCCTATTGGTTGTTTGGCCTAGAAAACAATGTGCATGTGATGCAGAATAACCCTAAACTTGCATAAACCTGGACAATAACATAGATAATGAGTTCCATTGAATTTTGATTAAGCTTCCAAACCAT